>CAUYQV010196310.1:0-16051 GCA_963574575.1 Galagoides demidoff | reverse complement strand
AGTTACCAGGAATGGAATGGCGGAGCTGCAGGGTGTGGCCCTGCAGGCTAGAGGCTAGGAAATGCAGTAAACAGCTAGGAGTGGGGCTTGGGCAGGCTTGTACAGTGAACAGCAAAATGGAGTTAGTCTGGCCCTCTCAGTCTGATTGGCCTTTGTCCAGTTACTTCTGGACATTGATGTTCATTTGGTTCTTGGTTAAGGTTAGGAAGTAGAGTGGCTGCGTTCAGTCCAGCTATCACTTCTAACCATATTTCAGAGTTATTAAGTAATATAGCTTGATATCGTCTCATCCTACCTGTGGTTAAAGAGAAGTTTCTTTTTTGCTAAAGTAAGGATAAGACATGATGAGGGACATAAATTGTAGTTGATTGTTCCAAGGTGAATTTTTCAGTTTCTTTTAAAAGATCACAAGTTACCACCTGGTAGCTGTGAAGTCAAATTGTTTTTTTTTTTTTTTTTTTTTTGAGACAGAGCTTCAAGCTGTTCCCCTGGGTAGAGTGCCATGGCTTCACTGCTCACAGCAACCTCCAACTCCTGGGCTCAAGTGAGTCTCCTGCCTCAGCCTCCCAAGTAGCTGGGACCACAAGGCACCTGACACAATGCCCAGCTATTTTTTGGTTGCAGCCATTATTGTTGTTTGGTGGGCCCGGGCTGGATTCGAATCCACCACCTTAGGTGTATGTGGCTGGTGCCTTAGCCGCTTGAGCCACAGGCACCAATCCTTTTTTTTTTTTTTTTTTTTTTGGAGACAGAGACTCAAGCTATTCCCCTGGGTAGAGTGCCATGGCATCACAGCTCACAGCAACCTCTAACATCTGGGCTCAAGTGAGTCTCCTGCCTCAGCCTCTCAAGTAGCTGGGACCACAGGTGCCTGCCACAATGCCCAGCTATTTTTTGGTTGCAGCTGTCATTGTTGTTTTGGTAAGCCTGGGCTGGATTCGAACCCGCCACCTTAGGTGTATATGGCTGGCGCCTTAGCTGCTTGAGCCACAGGCGCTGAGCCAAGTCTAACTGTTTAGAGAAATATACAACTGGTCTGGGAATAGTGACAATTTTTTGTGTCAGTACACTGAGGCCAAACCCCTGTCTTTTGTGCACATATAAACAGAAGAGTTTTGTTAACTTAGGCTGGCCAAGAGCAGAGGCCCTAGAGACTTTTGCTTAAGTGTCTGTAGGGATTTGTCACACTCCTTAGTCTAATCCAGGGCTGTGTTATCCTGTCTTTTTAAGGCCTTATACAAGTGTTTAACAATTAAGCCATTTTTGACTATCCATTTGTTGGGTGGTACTTTTCTCCCAGGGAGAGAAGGACAACTTGGCCGCAGGTGCAAGTTTCCTCCTGGAATTGTATGAAAGCAAGAAAGGACTACTGCTCTTTGGTAGCAAATAGCAAAATGTCTTTATTCATGACCATCTTTTGTAGTAAGCTAGTCACATACACCACATTAATCAATAATCTTAACATTCTCTATTCTTATCTTAAATTATAGAGAAGACAACAAGTCAGGGAAAGTAAGATAACCATCTTAAGACTAACCTCAAGCTATTCCTCTCTAAAGACCTAAAACAAACCTACATTATCTGACTTCCATTGTCAAAGTTAAAGGTCAAGACAAACAGGGAAGTAAAACTTTTATTCTTCCCTGTACTCAATTAGGTTTCGGAGAAATAGGCTCAATGACTCTGTTTTCTTGCGGTTTGGATGCCCCTCCCCCACGCTATTATGATGGAGTTTTTCTTCACTCACATCAACCTTTGAGCCATGTCTCCTGCACAGATGGGCCATCAGCCCTTCCTTGGCAAGCTGACTGACTGCATAGTCAGGATTCCATGCAGGGGGTTGTTATGCCTTGCCTGCAGGCCTCGCCATGCTCTCCCAGGTTGCTAGGCCTCAACAAAAATGCACAATACTTATGAGTCTTTTCGCTCAGTTTCTGGAATTAAAAGAGCACATTTCATTTAGCTAGTTTTATGTAGGAATTCACCCCACAAGCCATAGTTAGAAATCCATACCTGGCAGGAACTTGCCATTTCCAGAAATCCCTGAAGCTTTTTTCTAGTTGCAGGGGTTATAAAATGTAATATTAACTTCTCTCTATTTTTTAATAGGCTCTATTGTCTGGGTTGTATTGGAAAACTAAGAAATTTCACTTTCTACAAACAGATTTGAACTTTTTTTTTTTTTTTTTTTTGAGACAGAGCCTCAAGCTGTCCCCCTGAGTAGAGTGCCATAGCATCACAGCTCACAGCAACCTCCAACTCCTCGGCTCAAGCGAGTCTCCTGCCTCTGCCTCCCAAGTAGCTGGGACTACAGGCGCCCGCCACAATGCCTGGCTATTTTTTGGTTGCAGCCATCATTGTAGTTTGGTGGGCCCTGGCTGGATTTGAACCCATGTTCAAGTGTATGTTTATGTGGCTGGCGCCTTAGCCACTTGAACCATAGGCACCGAGCCAGATTTGAGCTTTTTGCTTTGATACCCAATAGCCCCATTCATCTACATGGTTTAGTGTGTTACTGTTGGGTTGTTTAGGCATTCCTGAAAGACGCTAACAAATCATTTACCTGTTTAAAGTGCATTCTAAGTTCACCAATAGCTAAGAAAAATTGTAGGGCTGTCTGTCTCAACCACAATGCCTATAATCCTAGCACTCTGGAAAACCTAGATGGGTGGATTGCTTGAGTTCAGGAGTTCAAGAACAACCCAAGTAAGAGCAAAACCCCATCTGTAAAAGATAGCCAAGCATTGTTTAGGGTACCCATAGTTCCAGCTACTTGGGAAGCTGAGGCAAGAGGATCGCTTGAGCCCAAGAGTTTGAGGTTGCTATGAGCTATGTTTCCAGGACATTCTACCCAGGATGACAAAGTGAGACTCTGTCATGAAAAATAAAAGCAACCCAAATTAAAGAACTGATTAAGCACAGTTATGCATTGACCTTATTTGGACTATCCAGGTGAAACTTTCCTGGTTTCATAATTGGAAAAGAATTGGCGGTTTGTAATTGGTTAAGCCTAAGTTGGTTCCTGCTAAGTTGATGTTGGGGTGCAGAAAAGAATTCTTTTTTTTTTTTTTTAGACAGAGCCTCAAGCTATCCCCCCTGGGTAGAGTGCCATGGCATTACAGCTCATAGCAACCTCTGACTCCTGGGCTCAAGCGAGTCTCCTGCCTCAGCCTCCCAAGTAGCTGGGACCACAGGTGCCCACCACAACGCCTGGCTATTTTTTGGTTGCAGCTGTCATTGTTGTTTGGCAGGCCTGGGCTGGATTCGAACCTGCCACCTTAGGTGTATATGGCTGGCTCCTTAGCCACTTGAGCCACAGGCGCCAAGCCCGGAAAATGATTCTTAAAAAGACTGTGACATGCCAAGTGCTTTTGAAATTAGGAAAATTTTTCAGCCACCCCAGAGGGAACACCACTACAATTGCTGCCACATCAGGGATTTCTGGCTCTTTTCTCTTTGCCTTAAATTTGAGTGTCTTTATGAATAATCAAAAGCAGCAAAAGCCAATGCCATCAGGCAAGTGTTTTAAAACCAGAAAAAGAGAGATTTGACCCTACTCATTTTCAAGACTGTATTATTCAAGGCTTAACTGAAGCTGGTACTGATTTGGAAGCAGTAGCTAAATTTCTTGATGTTTCTGGAACAAAATTTGGTTACCGTTGATATGCAGAAACACTCTTTGACATTCTGGTGGCTGGTGGAATGCTGGCCCCAGTTGGTAACTGGCAGATGACATGATACATATAGGTGTGTGCGTGTTTGCAGCACAAGAAGACAAAAAGACTGCGCAAACATTTGCCCAGGTTTTTAACAAGTTAATCAGGTACTACAAATACCTGGAGAAAGGTTTTGAAGATAAAGAGAAAACGCTGCTGCTGTTCTTAAAGGGTTTTTCAGAGTTGGAGAGAAATAAGCTAGCTATGAGACTGGTGTTCTTTTGGCGAATGGAACACTTAACGCTTCCATTCTTTTTTTTTTTGAGATGGAGCCTCAAGCTATCCCCCTGGGTAGAGTGCCATGGCATCACAGCTCATAGCAACCTCCAACTCCTGGGCTCAAGCGAGTCTCCTGCCTCTGCCTCCAAGTAGCTGAGACCACAGGTGCCCACAACAATGCCCGGCCATTTTTTGGTTGCAGCCGTCATTGTTTGGTGGGCCCAGGCTGGGGATTCGAACCCGCCACCAAGGAATACGTGGCTGGCACCTTAGCGGATTGAGCCACAGGTGCCGAGCCAACGCTTCCATTCTTTTTTTTTTTTTTTTTTTGAGACAGAGCCTCAAGCTATCCTCCTGGGTAGAGTGCCATGGCATCAGAGCTCATAGCAACCTCCAACTCCTGGGCTTAAGCGAGTCTCCTGCCTCCGCCTCCCAAGTAGCTGGGACCACAGGTGCCTGCCACAACGCCCGGCCGTTTTTTTTGGTTGCAGCCATCATTGTTGTTTGGTGGGCCCGGGCTGGGGATTCGAACCCGCCACCTTAGGTGTACGTGGCTGGCGCCTTAGCTGATTGAGCCACAGGCGCCGCCAACGCTTCCATTTTTAATGGCCTTTATAATGAGAATTTGGTTGAAGGAGTTAGAGTTTCCTATCTCCTTATATCAAACGTGATATAAGGGCTTTCATGGCAAATTTTATTTTAACTGTTTCTATGGTTGCTAGAGATGTTGGGTTTAAGTTCTAGGTTTAAGTAACAACAGGAGCTATAGATTTGAATCTAATGTTGCATAAGTGTTTTCAGTTATCTTCTACCTCCTGTATTTTCTACTATAATAATGTAATTTAAGGCCTTCCACAATGAAAAGTTCACTTTATTCCCTGGGCTTTCTATAAACAGTTTTCAAGATATGATTTGGCAAAAAATAATTTGTTATGAAAATTCTGTTTGCAGGCTCAGCGCCTGTGGCTCAGGTGGCTAAGGTGCCAGCCATGTACACCCAAGGTGTCAGGTTCAAATCCAGCCAGGGGCCCACCAAACAACAATGACGGCTGCAACCAAAAAATAGCCGGGCATTGTGGTGGGCGTCTGTGGTCCCAGCTACTTGGGAGGTGGAGGCAGGAGACTCACTTGAGCCCAGGATTTGGAGGTTGCTGTGAGCTGAGATGCCATGGCACTCTACCCAGGGGGACAGCTTGAGGCTCTGTCTCAAAAAAAAAAAAAATTCTGTTTGCAAATTAAACTAAAATTATCCAAAAAAAAAGGGCTTGGCACCTGTAGCTCAAGCATCTAACGTGTCAGCCAATTTCACCACAGCTGGATGTTTCAATTCACGCCTGGGCCTACCAAACAACAATGACACTTAGAACCAAAAAATAGCCGGGCATTGTGGTGGGCACCTGTATTCCAGTTACTTGGGAGACTGAGGCAAGAGAATTGCTGGAGCCTAAGAGTTTGAGGTTGCTGCAAGCTGTAATGACATAGCACTCTACCCAGGGTGACAGCTTGAGGCTCTGTCTCCAAAAAAAAAAAAAAGTAAACTTTTTGGAAGTAAGCCTGAGTATCAAAGCCCTTATAACCTAGTCTTGTTCTCCTCACCACAAAAGTAGGGATGGATTCTCTAACATTTGCTTATGTGGGAGATGATACCTAATAGAGAGAACAAATACCCAAACATCGTATTTAAGAGGAAAAAGGCTTCATTCATACTGCAAGTCTAAAAATTTCAAAATGTCTGTGCTCCTCGACTGGCTTGGTCTTTCCCTTTTTTATCTTCAGTCAAAAAGTTCTAACCCGCCAGGCAGGGTGACTCACACTTGTAATCCTGGCACTCCGGGAGGCCTAGGTGGGTGGATTGCTTGACCTCACAATTTTCAGACCAGCCTGAGCAAAAGTGAGACCTCATCTCTACTAAAAATAGAAAAACTGAGGCAAGAGGATTGCTTGAGCCTAAGAGTTGGAGGTTGCTATGAGCTATGATTAGGGTGACCAGATTTTAAAATTGGTAAGGCGGGACAACATGAGGGGGCGGGGGTGGGGGGGTGGGGCAGGGAAGGGCCTGACAACAATGCAAACTTTGATAAGCAGTTCTCAATAATCACTTCTCAGCAATTATTTGTTATTATTACAGTTTAACATTATAAAATTAATAAAAATAATATAAAAGTCATATTCTGGCAAAATAGCCACATGGTAGCCGAAAACTGTATATTCCCTTCTTGTTCTCCCGCCTGTTCGTGCATTCTTTCTAAAAATCGGGACTTTTTTAAAATGCCGGGGGACACGGAATAAATTGTTGAAAAGTGGGACTGTCCTGCCAAAAGCGGGATGTCTGGTCATCCTAGCTATGATGCCACGGCACTCTACCCGGGGCAACAGCTTGGGACTCTGACTCAAAAAAAAAAAAAAGTTTTAACCCATGGGTACCTTTCTTGTTTATCATTTTGAATCAGGCTGGAAAAGGTGCTCCTGCCCCCCACAAAACTATCAGATTTCATAGAAACAGAAATTTCAAGGTCCCAGAAAGTCCACAGATTGCTAAGAGCTGAGTAAACATGAGGAGGACCTTGCAGATGTATTGTTAAAGCTTCTTCCGAAAATAAAAACAGTTGCCTTCTATTGTTCTCCTGTTATAATCTCCTTATCTGCTGCAGATATTCAGCCATTCTTTTGGAATGTTTTTTTTTTTTTCCCCTCATCATAGTTTCTTCCTCTCAGGTTCATTCAGATTCCTAAAATAATCATTAACAAAATCATGTCCTTCTACCTGGTACATTCATTTCATTCTTTCATCATTTTTAGTCCTTCAAGAAAATGGTCTATATTCACATAATCTTTCTTCTTTTAAAAAGTATTTAAGCTTCTTTACCCCAGTGGGTGGTTGAGGTAATCTCTGTATGATTTCCCCACATTGGTAGTACACCAAAAATTTGTATGCCTTTTCTCTTATTAATGTGCCATTTGTGAGTTGGTATTCAGGGAACCTTCAAAGAATTAAGGGGAAGGATTTCCTTTAGTCTCTGCATTAGTGAGAATGTTTATTAGAGGAAGAAGGTCTGGCCACCTGTCACTGTCAGCCAATATGCAGAGACAGTGAATACGTTCATCAAACTTTGTCAGGGCTCGGCGCCTGTAGCTCAAGTAGCTAAGGTACCAGCCACATACACCAGAGCTGGTGGGTTCAAATCCAGCCCAGGCCTGCCAAACAACAATGACAACTGCAACCAAAAAATAGCCCAGCATTGTGGCAGGTGCCTTTAGACCCAGCTACTTGGCAGGCTGAGGCAAGAGAATCACTTAAACCCAGGAGTTGGAGATTGCTATGAGCTGTGACGCTATGGCACTCTTCCCAGGGCAACAGCTTGAGGCTCTGTCTCAACAAAAAACAAAAACAAAAACTTGTCAGAAGGCCAGCAATTCTGGCGAGCAATGAGAGTAACCTCTCCAAGATGGTTCTGTTTTTCCATTTCCAAAATCACAATTTTATATACAATGGTTCACAGAAAGTCCATGTTAACTCTTACTTTAAAAAATAAAGAACAGGGTGGTGCCTGTGGCTCAGCGGGTAGGGCACCAGCCCCATATATGGAGGGTGGCAGGTTCGAACCCTGCCCCAGCCAAACTGCAACAAAAAAAAATAGCTGGATGTTGTGGCGGGCACCTTTAGTCCCAGCTGCTCGGGAGGATGACGCATGAGAGTCGCCTAAGCCCAGGAATTGGAGGTTGCTGTAAGCTGTGACTACATGGTACTCTACAGAGGGTGATAAAGTGAGAATCTGTCTCTGAAAAAATAAACAGCACAGGCTCAGTGCCCATAGCTCAGTGGTTATGGTGTGGGCCATATACACCGAGGCTGGCAGGTTCAAGTCCAGCCTGGGTCTGCAAAACAACAATGACAACTGCAACCAAAAAATAGCTGGGCATTGTGGCAGGCTCCTGTAGTCCCAGGTACTTGAGGAGCTGAGGCAAGAGAATTGCTTAAGCCCAAGAGTTTGAGGTTGCTGTGAGGTGTGATGCCTGGGCACTCTTCCGAGGGTGACATAGTGAGACTGTCTCAAAAAAAAAAAAAAAAAGTGATTATTTGCTTTAAGATAGAGTAACTGCTGCTGTTGCAGAATCAGATATGTGGAGGGGGCATAATGTGAAATAACTTGTATGTATATTAAACCCTGAGAGGCGATACTTAGCTAAGAGTTTCTCAGCCCAGACTTCCCAGTAGGATTCCATAGCCATAGGAATGGCTAGGATGGTAGGATTCCATAGCGGTAGCCAAACTATGAAGAAGTACCATCATCCGTGATTCTGCCTTTCCACAGATTCTATAGTCTGGGTTGTGTCATCTATGTGGTTTTAATTAAGTGCCCCCCATGGGCATGCTAAAGTTAGGCCACTATCAAGTATGAGGGTTTCCTTATGCATTTAAGACAGTGGAGGGTTTTTTGGGTTTTTTTCTTTCTGGAAAGAGGTCACAGGGCTCATATTCCCGTTTCCATAGCAGAAATTGCTGGGAGAGGAGGGGACGGGAGGCCAAGAAATAAGAAACACATGAGGGAATATATCTCATCTGTACTTATTAGGTAATTCCAGTCACTTGTGTAAGTCAGCAAGATTTCTCTTCACTCATTTAACTAAAAGTGTAATTCAGTTTCCTTTGGCTTCTTGGTAAATTTGTTTGTTTTTCAGAGGCTGTTGACATTCAAGGATGTTTGTTTTTCAGGGAATGTTGACATTCAAGGACATGTGTATAGAATTGTCTATGGGCCTGCCTGGACCCCGCTCAGCAGAATTTGTATCAGGATGTCATGTTAGAGACCTACAGAAACCTGGTCTTCCTAGGTGAGGATAACTTAAATACACAGTTCCTTGTGTACCCTAAATATTTCATATTATTTCTTTGTACAAAATTTATGGAGTTTCTTCTTTGACTACTTCAGTATCAGGTTCTTGTTTCTAAGGAAAACTTAAGGATATCTGGGTATAGAAAAGAAAATATTGAAGATGTTTTATTTTGGCATTAATTTTACCCTTTTTTGAGCTAATTTATATCCTTCACGAGATTAATGGTAATTTCAGAAATGTAGTGGCATAGATCGTTACCCATATCTTTAAGTCTGTTATCTAGCACCAAATTTTATTTTGGAAGTACTTGGTAGTGGAGTTAAGAATCCTCCAACATTAAATACTACTTGTTAAAAATTCTAGAGTTTCTTTAAGGAACCTCTATTTGGGGATTATTATTTTAGGATCTTCTAAAATGTTCTTTACTCTACTTTAGCAAAGTACTATATTGCCAATTGGAGAATCTTAGCAGGAGTCATTTTTTTTTTCTTTTTCTAATAAAACAGAGCTTGCTCTCTCTAAGCCAGACCTCATCAACTCTCTGGAGCAAAGGAAAGAACCCTGGAAGGTGAAGACATATGAGACAGCAGGCAAGCACCCGGGTAGGTTGGAGTGAATGCAGCAGATAGCACTGGTCAGAGGTCCAAAGTTGAATGAGAAAACCACAATGCAACGTGATTAGGGAAGCTCAGCTTAATGGGAATGATTTCTGCGAAGCCTGGGTTTTTTTCTCTTTTTCTTACATAGAGGCATCTCTGTTGCTGTTTTTATTATTTGTTTGTTTTTATTTCCTTATTGATACAACTTTCACTCTCTTGTCTCACACTAGAGTTCCAAGGAATCAGCCTTACACAGAGCAACCTCAAGCTACTGCGTTCAAGTGATTTTTCTGTCTCAGCTTCCCAAATAGCCAGGAAGGTAGGTTTTTTCTCATTCTTGGCCAATGGCTTTTCTGTTTTTTAGTAGAGAGGAGGTCTTGCATTTACTTAGGCTTGTCTTGAACTTCTGAGCTGCAGCAATCCTCCCACTTGGCTTTCCAGAGTGCTAGGTTTATAGTTGTGAGCTATTGTGGCCAGTCTTGGTTTTAATTTCCAAAATAACTTTACTTTTCAGTGCTATTCCTTCTAGGTTACAGTGAGAATAATAGAACTTTCTATGGCTTACATGTGACTGCAGGATGTGACTGCTCTTTGCTTCTATGGACATAAAATTATGTGTGTATTTTTTAGTATCTCTGAAAGTTTTTTAAAAATATTCTTTAGGCTGAGTGTGGAGGGTCACACCTGTAATCCTCACACTCTGGGACCCAAAGTAGGATGATTGCCTGAGCTCAGGGGTGTGGGATGAGCCTAAACAAGATTGACACCCTATCTGTCTTATAAAAAGAAAATTAACTAGGCATTGTAGTGCTTTCCTGTTGTCCCACCAACCGGAGGCAGGGTGAGTGAGGCTGGAGGAATGCTTGAACCCAGGAGTTTGAGGTGGTTGTGAGTTAGGCTGAGTCTATGAGCAACTTTTGTTTAGAAAGGCCCTGAAACCAGAAGGATTAACACTGAGGTCACTATTTTTCTTTTTGAGACAAAGCTGACATTTATAAGTTGACTTGGATATCTTTCCATTAAATTTACTTATTTATTTGGGGGGAAGGACTGAGTTTCTGTCACCCTGGCATCATGACTGCATAAATGATCACATCACGCGAGACACAGATTGACAGTACATGCTGCAAGAGGTGAGGCTAACCATAGGTGCAGGATAGCACTGAGCACTTCTCGCAGAGTCCTTTTAATTGCTTACAGCATCCTTAATATTCTGGGCTGAAGATAATTGTCTTGCCTCAGTTTCATGCATTGCTGGAAAAAAAAAGGCATATACCACCATGCCAATCAGCTTTTCTGTTTGTGATAGAGATGGAGTCTACTCTTGCTCAGGTTGTTCTGGAACACCTGTGTTCAAGCAATCATTTACCTCAGTCTCAGAATTCTAGGATTGTAAACATGAGTGAAAGCCCATCCTCAATGTTGTTTCTACCACTTCTGCTGACCTGCTGAGCTGCAAATTTTTACCTGCTTTTAAGAATTCCCCAAAATGCACTGGTTACATGCATGTCTTTAAGATAATTAGTGCCTGTATACTGTATTATGCCATCTTAATGTTTTTGGCATGATTTTGCAAATAAAATGTTTAACATATATTTACTCAATTCTGATGAAAAGTGACTAAAATTGCTGTTGTCCAAATTTCTTTCAGGTTTATCTAATCATTCTATCCAAGACTATTTGCAAGATGTGAGCATAAATAATTTATTCCCAGAGATGATCCTGAGAAGATATCAAAACTGTAGCCCTGAGAATTTAAACTTAACAAAAGACTGGGCAGGTGTGTATGAGTATAAGCAGCAGAAAGTATATGACAGAGGACTTGACCAGTGTTTAACAACTACCCATGGCAAAATCTTCCAATGTAGTAAATATTTGAAAGCCTTCAGAGAAACATCAAATCTAAACAACATAAAGATTATGTATACTGTACAGAAAACTTTTAAATGTAAAAAGTATGGGGAAACCTCTAACCTATACTCACATATTACAGAACCTAAGATAATTCATGTTAGAGAAAAACAGTACAAATGTAAAAAAGGTAGCAAAGCCTTCACATCTTTCTCAACCCTGTCTAAGCCTAAGATATTTTATACTGTAGAGAAACTCTACAAGTGTGAAAATTGTGACAAATGTCTTAGCCACATGGCAAAATATTGTAACCATACAAGTACTGACACTGGAGGAAAACCTTACAACTATAAACAATGGGGCAAACTTGTCAACCAGTACTCACACCTTGCTGGACATAAAAGAATTTATTGTGGAGAAAAACCCTACAAATGTCAAGAATGTGGCAAAGCCTTTAATCATTACTCAGTCCTTTCTAGACATCAAAGAATTCACTCTGGAGAGAAACCCTACAAATGTCAAGAATGTGGCAGAGCCTTTCAGCAGTACTCACACCTTTCTGTACATCAAATAATTCATTTTGGAGAGAAACCCTACAAATGTGGAGAATGTGGCAAAGCCTTTAACCAGTATTCACACATTTCTAGACAGCAAAGAATTCATTCTGGAGAGAAACCCTACAAATGTCAAGAATGTGGCAAAGTTTTAAACAGTACTCACACCTTGTTGTACATAGAAGAATTCACACTGGAGAGAAACCCTACAAATGTGAAGAATGTGGCAAAGCCTTTAACCAGCTCTCAACCCTTTCTAAACATAAAAAAATTCATTCTGGAGATAAACGCTACAAATGTCAAGAATGTGGAAAGGGCTTTAACAATTCTTTAACCCTTTCTAAACATCAAGGAATTCATTCTGAAATGAAACCCTATAAATGTCAACAATGTGGCAGAGCCTTCAAATGGTACTCAACCTTTTCTGTACATCAAAGAATTCACTCTGGAGAGAAACCCTACAAATGTCAAGTATGCGACACAGCCTCTAACCATAGTTCAACCCTTACTAAACATCAAAAAATTCATTCTGGAGAGAAACTCTACAACTGTCAAGAATGTGGGAAAGCCTTCAACTGGTACTCACACCTTTCTGTACACCAAAGAATTCATTCTGGAGAGAAACCCTACAAATGTCAAGAATGTGGCAAAGCCTTTAAATAGTCTTCACACCTTTTTGTACATAAAAGAATTCACTCTGGAGAGAAACCTTACAAATGTGAAGAATGTATCAAAGCCTTTAACCAGTACTCAACCTTTACTAAACATCAAAGAATTCATTTGAAGAGAAACCCTACACTTGCAAAGAATGTGGAAAAGACTTTTACAGTTCTGTAGCCCTTTCTAGACATCAAAGAATTCATTCTAAAGAGAAACTCTACAAATGTCAATAATGTGGTGAACAAGGCCTTTCGCTAGTACTCAACCCTTTCTGTATCAAAGAATTCACTCTGGAGAGCAACCCTACAAATGTGAAGAATGTGGCAAAGCCTTTAACCAGTACTCAACTGTTTCTGTAAATCAGAAAATTCATTCTGGAGAAAAACTTTATAAATATGAAGAATATGGCAAAGCCTTTAACTAGTACTCTCCCCTTTCTGTACATCAAAGAATTCATTTTGGAGAGAAATCCTACAAATATCAACAATGTGGCAAAGCCTTTAATCACTATGTGCACCTTTCAAGACATTTATTTAACTGTAGTTTAACCATTTCTGTACATAAAAGAATTCGTTCTGGAGAGAAACCCTACAAATGTCAAGAATGTGGTAAAGCCTTTAATGTTAGTTCAGTCATTACTAAACATAAAAAAATTCATTCTGGAAAGAAACCCTACAAATGTCAAGAATGTGGGAAAGCCTTTAACTGGTACTCGAGCCTTTATGTACATAAAATAATTCATTCTGGAGAGAAACCCTACAAATGTGAAGAATGTGGCAAAGCATTTAACCAGTGCTTAACCCCTTCTAGACATAAAAGAATTCATTGTAGAGAGAAACCCTTCAGAAGTGAGGAATGTGACAAAGGTTTTAACTGTTCATCAACCCTTAGTAAACATAAGAGAAATCAGCAGAGAAAAATGGTAAGAATATAAAGATGTGACAGAGCCTTATGCCTGTAGTCAGAGTTTTCTGTACATAACAGAATTCATGTGAAGAGAAACTGTACAAATGTGGAGAATTTGATATTTGTTTAACTTGTGCTCAAACCATTCTAGAAATGAAAAATTTATCACAGAGAAATCCTCTACAAATGTGAAGAAAGTATCAAATCCTATAACCAGTACTCACACATTTCAGTACTTAACAGAATTCATAGAAAATTTCTATATATGTGAAGAGTGTGACAATATATTTAGATATTTCTCACACTTTCTAATCATAATTCATATGGAAAAAATACTCTGCAAATGTCAATCATGTCTCAAAACCTTAAAATTGTGTTTATCCTGTTAGTAGGGCTAAGGAGAGACAGAGACAGATGATACTAGGATATCTTTTGTCCATAATAAGAGGAACAAATTGACTAGAGGGGAGCTGCCAAGAAAGAAAAGCTGTCATTTCAATAACCAAAAGCTGAACTATTGTTTGCTCTAAAAAAATGAGTCTCAGAGGTAGAGAAACCAAAATGTGGAGATATGCCCAAGGCCACAAAAAGGGTTCTTTGGAGCACGTATACAAGTAAGGTGACAGTAGGCTCAAGGGAACTATTTTCATTAACATGGTAAAGTTCACACCAGTTTTTTCACACTTTATTATTACAAAGACATTGTGCCATTAGATACCCGTATACATTGGGTAAATTCCTCTTGAGGTTCCCTAGCACATTTCCATTCCCTGACCCATCAGCAAGCGACCTTTGTTACTTACCACAGATCAGGAAAGGTTACTAATGGGTATCTGGCCAGTTTTCCAAAGGGCTTTTTTATTGGCCTTAGGAAGTCAACCTTAATTTCTTAACACAGTCTGGACATCTCTGGAAATGCTATTCCAGTCAAAGCCTTGGTCGTGTTAGGCCTGCAACTAACCCAGCCACATGGGATTCTGCCTCAGTTTCTCACAAGTATGGCTGCACAAAGTCTTTTCAGTGCTCTCTCTCAAATAGCTTTTTTGGTCAGAGGCATATAGGGGTTTTGCCAATAGTTTCCTTTTCTGAAAAACACATGTACAGTGTATGTATATATATACCCCTGGTATGTACATGTAAGCAAAATTCATAAGAGGATATAATTTATATCCAGGGCTAAATATAAACATCGCCCTGGAAGACTGTCTCCCAGAGAAGACACAAAGCCCTGTGTAAAAGGAACTGCAGTATTTGTTAGTCAAATCGTAGTTGAGCCCTTCCCTTAGGAGGTATAATACATACCAATACATTTTGCCCAGATAAAGCCTACTTGTGATTGCCAATCCCCTCACCAGAGAGGTGAAGTAATTTCACCATCTTCTGCACAGCCTTTGCTTTTAACTCTCAAAGGCATTCATCCATCTAGTTACTGAGTTATTCCTGGACATATTTTTACCCAGATATCAGGATGTATGATGAAAATGCCATGAAAGCAGGTTCTAACTCTTAATAACAGGTCCCCAAGCCTAACACAAACTAAACACTCAATAAATATATTTTCATTTATTCAGTTAATATTTGTTAAACAGTTACTGTATGACAAGCATAGTGAGCCTGGATTATCAAGATTAGTAATGTTATGGTCCTTCTCCTAAAATAAATAAATAAACTCCATCCAGGAAACTGCATCATGGCTGCATTCAGCCTCTAGTCTGATTGTGTTTTCTTGTGACTTAAGACTAGAGAGGTGTGGCCTAAGGCCCTATCCAGTCAACGGTGCTGTCCAGATAAAAACTGTCTGGTCAGATGCACATCCTCAAAGTAGAGGGGGTTGTCCCAGGATATGATGCAGTATTTTTCTCTTGTTCTGGGCATCAGCCTGGAGTCCTGTCTTTACTGTGGCTTCTCCAGGAGAATCGAGGAATCTTTGCTGTAGCCTCTGTCACCCTCTGACCTGCAGGTCCTGGGAGATCTGTAGGGAGGTCTGTGGGACACCTAGGAAGTTGAGAAATAGTACGTATATGAGACCAGGTGTCCTGATAGATGGAATTGTATGTTGGAGATGGAAGTGGCTATTGTGGGACCAGGGGCCATGGCCATTTTGCTTCAGCATTGGAGTGTTTTGTTTTTTTTTTTTTACAGAGTTTCACTTTTTCACCCTTAGTAGAGTGCCATGGTGTCATAACTCACACCAACTTCACGCTCTTGTGCTCAAGTGATCCTCTTGCCTCACCCTCAAGAATAGCTGAAACAATGCCTGGCCACAAAGCCAGGGGTTTTTTTGGTTTTTTTTTGAGACAGGGTCTTGCTCTGGCTTAGGCTGGTCTCAAAATTCTGAGCTCAAGCAGTCCACCTACCTTGGTCTCCCAAAGTGCTAGGATTACAAGCATGAGCCACAGCACCTGGCAAACTCCTTGGCTTTGAAGTCTTAGGACTGTAGTTTGCCACTGGCATCCCTTGGCCCTCAGTCCCCTCTAGGAAAGAGCAGGCAGCTAGGACCCAAGCTGTCCTGCACTTTCCTTGAGTGGTTACATAGACCTGGGCTGAGAGCACTCTTTGTTTTTTTTGTTTTTTTTTTTATTAATTGATATCTGTATACATTAATGCAAACATGGGGTACATTGTGCTGTTTTCATATACAATTTGAAACACTTTCATCAAGCAGGTTAACATAAATTTCATGTCATTTGCTTAATCATTGTATCAAAAC
>CAUYQV010196307.1:0-10338 GCA_963574575.1 Galagoides demidoff | reverse complement strand
TCAAACATGGTTGATAGAAAAGGCAGCTTGTTTCCATCTGGACTGTTCTGTCTCTGGTGCCTGGGATGCTCAGTCCCGTGCGGCTTTGAACATGGCTGGTGCTGATGTAGCTGGGCCACTGTCAGGCCTTTGCGCTTTGCCAGGCTAGAGGTGTTTGAAAAGGAAGCAATCAATACCTTTCCACTGGGGCTTGTCATTTTTTCTCTTTTGGTAGAGTTGATCTCAAAGTTTCATAATTCCTTACCAGGCTTGGAGGCCTCAATGTCGTGAGTCTTAGTCTCATATTTTGGGGCCTGCTAAAGATCCCTTATAGGCTGGAAAGGTCCCTGTCAGGGCACCAGGAATTCTCTGTGTGCAAGTTCAAGGAAGCTCCAGGCGTAGCAGGTGGTAGGATAAACCTTTCTTTACTATCACATGGGATAGTTATATTTGTGAAATGAACTGAAATCTGAAAGACATCAGAAATGTTTACTACAAACAGTCCTTTTTCTTTTCTTTTCTTTTCTTTTTTTTTTTTTTTTGAGACAGAGTCTCACTGTTTTACCCATGGTAGAGTGCTGTGGTATCACAGTTCATAGCAACCTTGAACTCTTGGGCTTAAGTGATTCTTTTGCCCCAGCCTCCCAAGTAGCTGGGACTATAGGCGCCGGCTACAACGCCCGGCTATTTTTAGGTTGTAGTTAGTTGTCATTGTTGTTTGGCAGGCCCGGGCTGGGTTTGAACCCGCCAGCTCTGGTATATGTGGCTGGCGCCCTAGCTGCTGAGCTACAGGCACCGAGCCCAAACAGTCCTTTTTTATCATTGTGTTTTTTAACTCTTCACAATTCTCTCACATTTACTGTCCTACTTGAGCCAACTGGATTTTTGTCAATTTGGATTTTTTGCACAGCTATTGCATTTTCCGAAGGTCAAGTCCTCTGCATGCTGAGGTGTACAAAATATACACGGCCTTTGGTTTGGGGAATGCTTTGACCTTGAAGAGTGTGATTTCAGGATGACTCCATCAAACTGGAAAAACTTAGTGTGTTGTAACCTTCTGCCTCTTCAGTTTTGTGCTAGGAGTTCCTATAACTCACACAAAAATGATTTGCTATGCTTTTGCTCATCATAACCACCATGAGAAAATAATATCATCTTCCTGCTTTACAGAGGAGAGAACTGAGGTCCCGAGGAGTTAAGTAAGCTGCTTTAAGACATAGATGGTAAGAGAAAGAGCTGAGACTCAAGTCCTGGCTTTCTGGCACCAGGGCAATGTTCTCTCCCCCGTGGACACTACCAGCCATTCCCGGAAGAAGAGAAAGCTGGAGAGAACTTGAGACATTCGGCACAGGGCTCCGTGTCCCCTGGCCTAGCTTAGTTCCTAGTCCCCATTCTGTTTGCAGATCCTAGGTTTTCCCTGCTCAGGGATTGCCTTATCCTTAGAGCAGACCTCTGCTCTGGGTCCTCAGGGATTGTTTCTGTACCCTTCCTCACCTGCCAAACGCCAGTGGGGGAGTTATGCACCTTCCATGGGGCACAGGCAACTCCCCAGGCAGTGGATCTGGGATTCTCTACAGGGTTCAGGAGGGTGAAGGCAGTGGATCTGGGATTCTCGACAGGGTTCAGGAGGGTGAAGGAGAGGTCACAGTTATTTCAGCAGGAACAGGGCAGCTCTGTTTCTCACTCCCGATCAAACTTCCACTTCACTAATTCCATCCCCCCTGTGACCCAGATGACATAGTAAGGGTCAGAATAGGATAAATCCAGGACTATGTATGGGACACCAAGCTCCGTCCATGGCAATTTCTGTGGCTTCCTGGCAGGCTGGCCTGTCATGGAGCATGAGTGGCCTTTTGGGTCCAAAACTCCCTCCTAGGAGGCTCAACCACACCAGGTGGGAAGGGAGAGACTGGAGACCGAATCTTCACATCCTCAGGGGGCTCCCTTCTAAACTTTGTGATGTTTGCATCCTGTGTCCTGCAGGCTTTGAGGTGGAGCCACTTAACCAGGCGCAGAACCCAAGTCGGGGGTGGGTTGTCTCTAGCCTGAGCCTGCTGCTGTGTGGGGAGAACAACCTAGACTCAACCTCCTTCTGGAAAGAACTGGTGAAAGTGGCTCTCATCTTAATTTTAATTCCTATCACAGCCACATGGAGGCTATTTCTAGTTGGCTTTCTGATGAGATTTGACAGGGGCCAGGGAGCCAGAGGTCAGGCCTTGAGTTCTTGTCAGGAAGAAGCATGGGGTGGAGACCCTGAAGCTTTCAGATCTAATGAAGATAACCCATTCTCTTTCATCTCTCTGAGCAACCTGCTAGAGACTTTAATGAGCTCACAGTCTTCAGATGGGTTTTATGAGCCATTTCCTGCTCTTCTGAATCCTGTAGGTTTTAGCTCTGGCCTAGGGTAGTGGCCAAGAGCATGGCTCCTGGAGGCAGACGCCTGGATTTAAGTCCCAGCTCTTCTTGCTAGTTCTGGGATCTTGGATAAATGTCTTAATCTTTCTGACCTTAGTTTTCTCATCTGTAAAATGGTGACAGTGAAAGCCAGGGCGGTGGTTTGTGGTAAGAACTAAATGTGTATGTATGAATAAAGTCTAAAGAATGCTGCTCGGCATACGCTAAGTGCAATGAAAGTTTTAGAGCTGCCGCAGTTATGGCTGTTATTACTGTTATATACAGTATACTGGTTGTACTCCCAGGGCAGTTCTCTAGATTGGATGCATAATTGCAGAACATGTTTTCAAAAACCTTTGTAAAATTTCAAAAAGATGGAAAAATATAAAAGGAAGACACTTGAAAGAACGTTTCTGTCAAGAATGACCACAATTAATATTTTCTTCTATACATTTTTATAAGAATATATATGTTTAAATGACTATACTTCCTCTCCAGTTTTCTCATTAACAGTATGTGCATATTCCACATGGTAGGGCGTGTTCTTTGACACCTGATCTTAATAGTTTCACGATATTCCATCATTAGGGTGATGTAAGTATTTAAATATTTCTCTTGTTCAAATCCGTATATAGCCAGTATGTACTTGGTGGGGTGTTAGATTTGCATGGAAGCCCCTGGTCTATGGCTTCTCTGTGTAAAGAGGATTTGAGGTAGCATCAGTGTCATCCTTGTCATCATCTGTGTCTTTCCTACGTTTGATGAGAGCACACCTAGGACCAGTAGATCAAAGGCATGTGGGGCAGCCTTCAACCCAGTGTAGAGGCAGAACTGGCCGCTGGGCCTCAGCTCACCGATGAGCCCATTGTCACTATAATGATATAAGGAAAGGGTGAATGACCACCTATTGGGGATGTTCCTGCCTTGGGTGGGAGGTAGGTCAAAAAGAACCCCTCAGGAAGGACCCATCTCAGTCACTTTAAGAAACTTCTTCAAGTGTGGCAACATAATTTCGTGGGAAGAGCATGCGCCCTAAACCGCAGGGGGCCCAGTCCCTGCTCTCTACTTACCTGCTGAGTAACCTCAGCCTGGTGACCTGGACACCCTCTGCCCCCATCTCCTCCTCTGTATGGTAACCTGGGCCTGACCACATTCTCAGGACGACATGTGGCACTTATAGAGTGCCGCTTGATTTGCTTTGTGCATAGCAGGTGCTCAATGAACAGGCCAGCTGCATTTCTCAGTGTCTGTGCCAGTTTAATTGTGTATGAGTTTCAGCTGTTGTTGGGAATCCGGTCTCCACAGAATGCTGGGCTGAGGGGTTCTGGTTTTCTGTGTTGTTCTCTGTGTGCCAGGTACTATGTCAACCACCTTTACAGATGCTCCTTGCATTAGATAGAGCTAACATATCAAAAAACCCATCCTGAGTCAAAAACTCATTAAGTCAAGCCACTGTAAGTTTATATTCTCAAATATGAAGCTGTCTGAGGGTTTCATTCCATTATCTTATTTTGGAAGTAAAATAGAGTTTCTTTTTTTTTTTTTTTTTGAGACAGAGTTTATGTCGCTCTCAGTAGAGTGCTGTGGCATCACAGCTCATAGCAAACTCAAACTCTTGGGCTTAAGTGAGTCTCTTGCCTCAGCCTTCCAAGTAGCTGGAACTACAGGTGCCCACCCATTTTTTTGTTGCCGCTGTTGTTAGCTGTCCTGGACCAGGTTCAAACTCACCAGCCTTGGTGCAAGTGGCCACAGTAACCACTGTGCTACGGGTTGATACAGAGTTTCAAAGGCTTTCCTGCTGTTGGTTTTCAAAGAAGTGTTTTGTAAACTAGCTGCGAAGGGAGTGTCCCTGGCACCCTAAGACACTCAGCACTTTGTAAGGACCACGTTTATTCCCAGGTGCACTTTTCTACCTGGTGAATGTGTATTTAAAACAAATTAGAGAAATAGCCAATTAAAGCCAGCTGGATTTAAAACAGTTCCTCCGGTGGACTCCCTAGTCACAACCCTTCACACAAAGCCTACCCTGCTACCCCCAAATCTCAGAATTCTCAAACCAGGCCAAGGCCTTCCCACCAGGGCACCTCCCAGTTCACTAAGAGAAAATTCTTGCTGAGAATTTTTGCCCTCTTGTTCCCCGCAGCTTTCAGGAAACCTTTTGTTTAAACAAAGGAACCAGCCCACTGGTATCTGGGTGAACACAGGCTTCCTACCGAGATAGAAATGATCTGAACCCAAAAGGGGCTTGAGTTTCCTTTTTTCTTTCTTTCTAGTCTTCCTCTCATTCACCTGAAATAGCTAGTGACTTGCTTGAAAGGGTGTAGACACATAGATATCTTCACTTTGGGGCAAGTGTCTGCCTCTATCCTGCCAAGGCATTATTTAAAAGAAATCAGGAGTAAGTGGGGCAGTGGGAGGGTCAAGGAGGGGCTTATTGGGTGGGGACTGGGATTGGAGCTGAGGCGGCGATGGAGACTCTGTATCATCTTGAGGGCAACAGCAGCACTTGTACACCTTAGTGCAGGTGATTGGGCTCCAAGCCCCTTTCTCCCCCACCAGTCTCTGCATCTGCGGTCAGGTGCTCTCCTGAGAGTCCAGCCGGGCAGCATGTGTTTTGTGGTCCTCTGGCTTCACTGGGTGTTGTTACCACGTCACAAATTGTATAACTGAGCTTCTTGTGGTTTTCTTTTTTGTCTGTTTGTTTTGTTTATCACCAGAAGCTAAGGATTGAAGGATTGAATGACAGCTTTAATTGGAAAGGGGCATGATGAGAGGAAAGGAAGAGCATCTGTGTGTGTTATGGGTGCGTTAGTGCGTTCATCTGTGTGTGTTACGTGTGTGTTAGTGCGTTCTATGTTTGTGCATGTATTTTTGTGCCTGTGTGTGTGAGTGTCTAAAAGTGAACGAGGGGAGGAGACCCAAGCAATCCCTCCTTGTGGGAAAGCCCCTACTGATTTGTTTTCCTCCTTCTCTGAATATTTCTCAACAAAGGAATGACAGCTCATGATTTCAGATTTTGCCCATTGGTGTTTCCCAGAGGAAGAAACCGGCCAGTGCTTTATCCATCACAGGTGGCTCTATCTGTTTGATTGACAGCCAGGAGCTGGGGAAGGCTGTGCTTACCTAGCAAACCCCTTTGACCCTCACTGGTGACAGTCCTTAGACAGAACAAGCTCCTCTCGGGTAGTCTGAGCAGTCTCTCCTGTGATGTGCTTCCTAGTCAGGTCTCAGAACATAGTAGATGCTAAAAAACGCTGATGGAGTTACAGCATTTTTTTCCCCTGCCTCTTAGAGAGAAGGCTAATAGGGATGGCAGCAGTGGGGGTGGAGAGAACATCTGGTGGGTGGCACATGCCTTTGTGCAGTTGTCAAATCCAGAGGTAGCGGAGAAAGATTGATGGGGGGTTTCTGCAAATACAGGTAGATAGACAGCCTCCTACCCAAAGGATGATTTTTTAATGTTTTTCCTTTACTCAGATTTTTTATGTGCCTGTGACAACACCAGTAGGGAAAAAAGCTTCAAAAATGACTCATCAGAGGGATGTACCACCCTTTCTTTAGTTATTCAAAATAAAAATGTTTTATCCATTATGGAATACTCACTGTGTGCTAGGCATTGGGTTAAGAATTTCACATATATTATTTTCTTATTTTTAGACATTTTGGTTGTTTCTAGTTTTTTCTATTAAAAATACTGCTTAGATGAATATCTTTGCATCTAATTTTTTGTCTGATTTGTGACATCCTGTTTAGAGTGGATTCCTGTAAGCACAATTACTGGGTATGGAATTTTTTAAAACTCCTTTGAAACACATTGCGGGCTTGCTTTCATGCCGTGTTACCCTCCCACATGAGGGGGGAGTGCGCCTCCTTCCGCTCAAAGACTCACAAAAATCAGGCCTTTGTTGAAGCAGAGGCAGCTGCCTGCTATGTAACTAGAAGTCCCGTTCATTTAAGATAAATACCTAGCAAAGTTTATTCCAGAGGCTTAGGGGAAAAGACAGCAGCTCTTGACTGGGTTTCTATCACATGCAAATTCAAAGCATTAGAACGGAAAAGCATGTGCCTTTTTTTTTTTTTTTTTTTTCTTAGAGACTTCAGATGTTTTCAGGCGGGCCCTGGGGTCCGTCTTGGTTTGTGGCACTTTTTATCTTTCTGCTCTGCTGTTTCACTCTTAATTCTCTCAGAGCCCCCAAAGCCACAGAAGCCACTTGGAGTTCTGTGTCAACTGTATTCAAAGCCATGGGAGGGTTGATAGCAGGAGGAGGACAAGATCTAGTCCCCTGTTCCAGAGGCCGGCGCTGGCTCTGGTCTGGCAGGTGGCAGGAGTTGAAGCCAGTACTCGGGCAGCCACTGCCACAGTCTGGGAGAGAGAGGATGGCAGTCACTGCAGAGATGAGAGGTGGCCCCTCGGGGAGCATGTGCTGTAGGGAGATCTGTGTCATTTGCTTTCACTCCATCCCTTGGGAGGAGAGCTCCAGCCTCCAGAGGCCTCCGGTATCCTTCCCTCCTCCAGGGAAGAGCAGGAATTTCTAAACAGTCTGTTTTCTTTTGGGCTACTTGACTTTCAGGTCTCAATCAGAGTTTTTAATAATCCTTGCATCCATACATGTCCTTTTGGAAAGATGTTCACTTCTCAGATTGGCACGGATCTTTCTTTCCAAGTTCTTTCATCAACAGGAAATGCAGCAGAAGTACAGTACAGCAACCTGGGCTTGAGCAAGGACCATCTGCTGCCTTTCCTCCATGCCAAGCCTTCTGCTGGGTGGTGACTTCGGAAAACACACAAAGCCAGGAACCACGTGCTGGGGCTCCCCAACTGCACGGTCCAACCAGGAAATGCAGAGGAACAATTGGCAGGATGCATTTTAAATGTCTGTCAGCTCCAGCACCTGCTCAACTTCCTTCTAGGGCTTTGCATTATTGATAGTATTAATGAAAAGGGAGGAGAAACATTTCCCAGTGTGACAGGAAGGCCCTCACTAGACCAGTGCTCGGGAGACTGAGCTTTCATGCCACTCTGCCGTTGGCCAGCGGTGTGTCTATGGATGTTCATCCTTGCTGGAGCCTCTCCTCCACCTCTCACATGAGTCCTAGGAGGCTGGATTTCTAAGGTGCCTGTCAGCTTGCACATCTTACAGTTCTAAGCTAAGAGCATGAATAAGAAATAAGGAGCAGAGGTGACAGATGAAACTGGCACTCTGGGCTTAAAGAGATTCCCTTAGGTGGTGACTCAGGTTCAAATTCAAAGCAGGCTTCTGGGTGCCACTTTTTAGGTCTCCACATTGATTATTTTCTCAAGCTGTGTGGCTTGATTCATTCGGTCAAATAAAAGTGAGCAAACTGAAGGCTGGGATCAGAAAATAAAACTTCTTCCATGCAAGGAGAATCATCCCCAATGGCTGCATGTTCTGCAAAAGGACCTCGTTTGACCAGTCATATATCAGTCAGACCATGCGTGGGTTGGATTTTGCATCTCGGAAGAGTACTTAATGAGAGTAGGACAGATAGCACTCTTCCCTCTAGTTCTGGCCTGCCTTCTTTTTTTGTCCTTTCTCCATCTTGTTATGATTATTGTCTTACCTGTCACCTGTAGTGGCTTTGGTATAAGGTTTTACTGAGTAGGTGAATGGATGGCTTCCAAAAATGACAAGCTTAGTCCAAGTCTGGGGCTGGGGCCAGGTCAGGTAAGCCTGATACCTTTTTCTCTTCTTCCCTGCAAGTTGACATGTTCTTCCCAAGTACAGGAAGAGAGACCCAAGGCGTTCACTTTCAGAAAGTCCCTTCCTGCTCTCCCTTTTCTGTTTTTGTTTTCTCACTAGGACTGCCGCACATTGTGAAATTAGTCTGTGCCTTGATGAAAGCGGCCCACGTCTGATTCAAACAAGAGTATGTGTGCTCTTACCCTAAGGGAGTGGGTTAGACAATTTGAGCTTAATCTTTTCCCAGCAGGTTCTGGATCCAGACATGCATTATTGTTCCCGTGATGATGTGGCAACCGATATTATTATTCATGCTGTGGTTGAAAGAACCAACCAACGTTCCAGCCATTCTTTTTCTGCTACACTTATGAGAAGCTGTCCCCAGGCTCAGGGTTTTGTTGCTCTTTGGAGCCTGACATTGTCTTTGCCTGACAGGCTGTGTGAGGCAGTAAGAAGCCTCTGTGCTCAATTATGTCGTCTGTACCAGCAGTACTGCTGGGTAGATGGCACAAGCACTTTTTAGATTAATTCGCTGGTTTTGCCCTTGGAACCAAATTAAACAGATTTAGCTATTGCCCACTTCTTTTGGAAAACATTTCTCGACTCAGCCATTGGAAGTAGGTGAAGAAAGACGTATGCGAGCCTGGGGTATTGGAGTGCCCTGGAGTATGGAGTAACCAGCCCGGGCTGCTCCCGGTGCACCTTGGCACAGGTGCTGCATGAAGCAGCTGCCTGTCTGATTTCATCTGGTTCTGTGGTTGAATGATCATTCTGACTGGGAGGTGAGGATGAGGATGATGGGATAGTGTGAGAAGCTTCTGGAAGTGTCTGAGCCAGCATCTGCCTTGGGTCTCATTCACTCTCTCAGCAAAGCCTGACCACCCCCTTATCCTGTATGTGCTTCTCAAATCCGCCCCCTTCCCTCTGTCCCATCTCCATCACCCCAGTGCCCGGGGCTGCCAAGTCGTGCCTGGACCAGGCAGGTACAGTCTTCAGCCCAGAGCCTGCCTTGTAGTGAGAGCTTGACAGGGATAAATGTACATTTTTATGGTGACTAATTAAAGAAAGTGTGCTGTATCTCTATGTGTATGAGAAACCCTCTCCTGATTAAAACCTTTTAGAGACTTACCACTACCCTTAGGATAAAAGTTAAACTTTTCACCAAGGCCTACAGAGCGACCCCTGCCCACCTCTCCCTGCTCACCCAGTGACACTGTCCCTTTCTTGACAACACACCAGCCCTAGTGACTTTCTTCCCTCGTCTGGACCCACCAAGCCTTCCTCCCTGAGTGGCCAGCTTCTTCTCATGCTTTGAGGTTTAGCTTCAATATCACCTCTGAGAGGCCTTCGCTGACTGCTCTGTCTAATGTCACTTCCCTCTTACTGTTTATTCTCTGTTGCAAACAACTCCATTTATTTCCTCATAGCCTTTCCTTGACCTGAAGTGATGTCTCTCTCTTTATTTACTTGTTTACTGGATGTCTCCTCAACTAGGCCATAAGTCCCATGTGGGTTGGGACCTGGTCTGTCTGTTACCACTGTGGCCAGGACATGGTCAATGTTTGTTGAATGGTTGAATAGAAAACCAGATGCTGACCTTTGTAACCATATAGATACTATTGGTGATGGTCAGGTAGACAGGTGGCTGTCAACGTGCCAAATGCTATGTGCTTTGCATTGATGATCCCATGTCCACACCCACGACGGAATTCCTCTGATGAGGAAGTAGACACCAAAGAGGTCAGCTTACCCAGCGAGTGAATCTAGACTTGTAGAAGGGCTGCTGTTAGTGGTACCCTGTGGAAGTTAACCCAGATATCCCTCTGATCCAGGATGCAGACAGATACCTCACCTTGAGGAAAGATGAGAGGTGGGAAGGCTTCCGAAATCTGCAGCTTCCCCAGGGTTGGCCGGTGCCCTGGTAGCATCCATTTTCTGAGAACTTTGGTTTGTGTTCTGAGCTTGAGTGGTCCAGACAAGGTAGGTGGGGGAGGTAGGTGGCTTAATGGCTCCTCATTCATTTCCATAAAGATAACACCCTGCCCAGAGAGGACGTCAGGGTTGGAGGGTGCTTAGGGCATGGAAAAGCAGGTATACTGGATGGCAAAGGTCATGTGTTCCATAGGCAGGCATGTTCTAGAACTGTCTTGTGAGGAGACCTGTGTACTCAATTCTGGAAAGGGTGGAAGAGAAGAGGGACTGGCTTTTTTTTTTTTTTTTTTTTTTTTTGAGATGGAGCCTCAAGCTATCCCCCTGGGTAGAG
>CAUYQV010196304.1:0-12553 GCA_963574575.1 Galagoides demidoff | reverse complement strand
AAAAAAAAAAAACAACCTGCTAACACAGATACCAAAGAGATGATTGAAAACACGCTGTATTCTAAAGTGCGCAGGTGTGTGTGAAGGGGTGCTTGTCTGTTTTGTTTCATTTTCAGACCTAGAATGGCCAGGCTCATAAGAAATACAGAACAGATATTTGCTGAATGAATGCATCAACTTGTTAAGATATGGACCTACTGTTATAATTCTTTACACGCAAAATGAAGGCCATTAGCTCTTTTGACCAGCATAATCCTGCTCCGTGGAGACCCTGGGAGATTTGCGGTCTGGTGTAAGCTGAGCTCTGCTGGACCAGCAGACCCTGAAGGTCTAAGGTGATCAATCATTCCCTCAGTTCCCACTCTAAATACAGCCACAGACTGCAGCAAGTCCAAAAATGAATTAAAGAAGAGAAAAAGGGCAAGACGACAAGCTAAAGGACAGAGGAAGGACAGAACAACGGGAGCAGGATGTAAAGCGGAAATACATTAAGTTTGGGGTGTTTTTTATACATATTATGTAGCACCTATACATTTTATATTTCCATTTACACAAAAAGGTTTGTGCCTGGTACAGAAATAACATAGAGCTCACTTCAAAATAGACTGTGCGTGGGTGGGCGGCCTAAAAGCGCGGAGCAGGACCACGTGTATGCCTGGGCTCCTCGAGAGTTTCAGCTAGAACCTCCAGGTCAGGAAGTAGAAAGGGGTTACTTGGGTTTTGAACGTAAAGTGGGAATAAAAAGGATGGGAGGGGAACATCCAGGATCCGATCTTGAATCTCCGTCTCTGTCTTGATGAGGCACCTCTTGTTGCTGCCTTCCCAGTGGCATTTTCAAGATTTCTATAATCACTAGTTGTCACTCTCTGCCATTAGTGAAGGGAGTTGCAGAGGGGAGGGAAGTATAAGCTAAAAAAATCTACCACCTTATGTCAGAAGTGATAAATGCATTAACAGCGACTTGGAACAGTCTTGAGAGTCAGAAGGACAACAGGGTCTGTCCTGAGGACACGTGGGGAGTCGGGGTGGGGTGAGGCACTTGCCTTGAAACAGACAGAATAAGAAAGAGGGAAAGAAGAAAAGGAAAGGGAGAAAGGGAAAGAGCAAGGAAGGAGAGAAACAAAAGGGGAAAAAAAGAGAGAACACCAAGATTCTTCATTCTAGTATCAGAGTCAGCTGGAGCACGGGGCACACATTTCAGAATCAAGCAGGTGAGCAAAGCCTTATTAAGTAAAGGAATCTTTCCTGGTTTGTCAATTAGGTTTTTTTTTTTTCCATCTACAAATAGTGAAACACAAATGATTTCGAGATTAAAAGGAACACCTCCCACAGGGCTGTGGAAGGCAACAGGGTAACACACAGAAACAGGGCAGCAGGATGGTCACACAGAGTCTGGGGAGTCTCCCCGATGAGAGGCAGGAATGCGTCACCCAGAAAGCCGTCACCAGGACAGCTCTGTGGGGCACGGACGCCACAGCCCAGAGAAAGTCTGCTGTGTCGATTGTGCAGTGACTGTCATGTCACTGAAAGATTTTCTTTCACATCTTGTGAGCTGAAGCATTGGAAAAATGGGCAAAGTGTGACTTTAGGATTGTGTTATAAGCATAGACATTTTAATCATGAGCTCTAATTTTTTTTTTAAAAAGGTTGTATTGGATGTACTGTTTAAAGCTGCAACAGGCAACTCTGGGTGAGACAGAAAAACAAACACCACAAACCTTCTCAGATCCCAAGCAAACTTTCAAAAGCAAACCCAGACAAGTCTATCCCCACATCGACCCTCAGCAAGACCACCCTGTCTCCTACGTCACCGTGAAAACGCAAGCGCCACTGCATTGCCTCCTCTGTAGCACCTCCTGGCCTTCAAAATGTGTCTGTAACCTTGAAACCTTAAGGGTTTTGTGAAGAGGGAGGTCAAATCTATATTAAGGATGAGATGGAGTGAAGTCATATTTTCTTCAGCACCGGTTTGGGGGCGGACATAGGGAGGAGAGATGGAGACTCATTGAAGAAATGTCAAATGTGCTGCTTAGGACAAAAATCGATTTCAATTATACCACAAAGTTTCTGGAACTAGTGCTGTATCTACTGAGCAAAAAATAATGATAATAGTAAAGAAATATTTATGAAAACCTTAAAGGGTATAATCATTGTCACCAGAATATACCTATTTTATTCAACCCTGTTCCCCCTTCGTGCAGACCATTTTCTTGTGAAGCTGTTATGAGACTAGACTCGGAGAAAGACAAAAGAAAACAGGGATGCTGGGTGGTGCCTGTGGCTCAAATATACTGGCCCCATGTGCTGGAGGTGGCAGGTTCAAACTCAGCCCCAGCCAAAAGCTGCAAAAGAAAAAAAAAAAGAAAAGAAAAGAAAACAGGGATGCTTAACAACAGATAATGAATTTGTTACTTGCTCTTAAGTAGAGGGGTTCACCAGCTTTCCTGTGTTGTGATGATCCACTATTTGACTAATCTGGGGCAACTTCACTGATTATTTTATCAGCATGTCTTTGTTGGTGTGGCTCAACTGATCTCAGCTCAGATTCTCACTTTCATGGTCACACATTTTCCAACTGACCCTGGCCTTGCTTCCCAATCCTCCCCTTGTCTCTTGACCTCATCTGACTAGGGTGACCAGACATCCCGCTTTTGGCGGAACAGTCCCACTTTTTCATAAATTGTCCTGCGTCCCCGTGGTGTTTTAATAAAGTCCTGATTTTTGGAAAGAATACACAAATGGGCAGGAGAACAGGAAGGAAATATATGGTTTTCAGCTGCCATGTGGCTATTTCACCAGAATATGAGTTTTATATTATTTTTGTGAATTTTATAATGTTAAACTGTAATAATAACAAATAATTGTTGAGAAATGATTATTGAGAACTGCTTATCAAAGTTTGCATTGTTGTCAGGCCCTGCCCTGCCCTGTCCCCTGCCCCGTCCCCTGCCCCGCCCCTGCCCCACCCCTCAGCCATGTTGTCCTGCTTTACCGATGTTAAAACCTCGTCACCCTACATCTGACCTATCAACTCTCTGATCATCACCCTGAATTCAGTTTTGCCAAATTCTGCCATGAGAGTTGCAGGTGTCAAAATAGGACAAAGATAGAAGTAATGGCAAGGTTTGTCATCTCTTTCTTTTTTTTGAGGAGTCTCACTATGTCACCGTGGATAGAGTACTGTGGTGTCACAGCTCACAGCAACCTCAAACTCTTGGGCCTAATTGATTTTCCTGCCTCAGCCTCCCAAGTAGCTGGGACTACAGGCACCCACCACAATGCCTGACTGCTTTTTTGTTGCAGTTGTCATTGTTATTTAGCAGGCCCAGGCTGGGCTTGAACCTGCCACCCTTGGTGTATGTGGCTGGCGCCCTACCCACTGACCTAAGGGTGCCACCCATGGTTTGTCATTTCTTCACGACAATGTAAGTGATTTATCTGTAAAGGACTCAATGACACATATCAAACAGACAAATAAGTAAGCTTTTTTCACTGATTACCTTGCACTGAAGCTCATTTTTGGTCAAAAGAGGAAGAAGAAATAGATGTGGATGGGTCAGTGCAAATGCATTTGTGTTGTGGAGAAAGAAAATGAGTAAACAAAACCAAACACCAGATAGATCAACTGCACCAAAGCAAAACCAGAGCTGTCTGAAGACTGATGAGCAGGAACCCCTTCACACCCAAAGGCTGGTGAATCTTTATCATTCTACGTCCCCTGAGCTCTTCCGTACAGTTCCTTACAGAAATGTGAAAGTCTCACCCAGTCTTCATGTTTTCTAAGCAGCTACTTTTGCCATTTCTTGGATAGGACATTTCTTTTATAGGAAGAAAGAAATCTCAAGTTGCTCAGGAATGTAATAAACATTTACCAAAGGGGGAAAAAGGAAAACATTCAAAGTGAATGCACCTACACATGAAAGATTTACCAGTTAAAGCATTTTGTAGATAAGATTACTGAGAAATACAAGAAAAAGGAACGAGAGATGAGAGATTCATGGCAAACTAGTCCAAGGTCCTTGATTAATGCTCAGGCCCAAAGCAAAGCTTAACTGGTGCGCGACTTCTGTGGATTTATACAAGACTTCTGTCCATCTGGACTTTCGCTATTCAGGTCCACATCGGTTATGATGGATGCTGGTTTTTAAATGAGGAGGTGTATTTAAATAGGATGAATAAAAACCATTTCCATCTCTTACACTTACCTGTTAATTATCGTTTCTGGCAGTAGTACAGAACAAGAAGAAAACCTCTTAAATCCTCCGGAGTGAGAGCTGCATGCTGAAGGCCTTTCATCTCCACATTTAAAGGAAATCCAGTCAGGCAAGCCAACGGGCCACATCTACCAGTTCTAACAATCCCCCGAGATTTACTTTTTCCTTTTCCAACAATTTCAAGAATTTTTCTTGCAGGAAAGCAATTCCTCATTAGAAGTCAGTGACTCTGGTGAGTCAGGCTTAAGTTAATGGCCACCGAGAGCCCAACATTTAAATATGAAGTAAATTAACTTTCCCCAAAGATGGGGTTTCCAGAAGGTGAATTAGGCATCACTTGCTCCCGGCCCTGATGGGTTCCACCCCAGGCAGTAACGGGCAGCTTAGTGCTCTGAGGATTAGTGCACTAACATGAGCGAATGTGTAAATTCCAGAAGAGATTTATGTGCACAAGGCCAGACCCTGAGCTTTATCTCCAGAGTGAAATTTTCTGACTAAGCACCTATAGAACATTCGCTTTTAGTATAAATTCTTTACCAGTCTCCTTTCTGTTCATTTCAATTTGATCTTTGCTCAACCTCCCTCCTTAATTTCTCCAAAGTTGATTTTTTTTTAACTGTCATTATCATTGGCATTCACTCTTCCTGGCCATGGCCCACATATCCTTCCCGGTGGAGTGGAGCTGCAAAGACAGAGGAAGGCCCGGGACCTGAGAAAACCTGACCGTATGAACTTCACAGTCTAAAAAGAAACTTCATGGGTGTTCAGACAGATAGACATGAACCTGCATCCCCATCGTATATGACTGACAAAGACATGAGGCCTCTGTACAAAGCCAACTGCCTGTCTGCGATTAAAGAATTGCCGAATTGGTCATTGACCTCTGTGTGTCCTCACAGAATTTCCGCTCAGCACTCAATGACTCCATAGGGTCCAGTTTCCCAAAGTCTGTGACTGGGTTGAAGCACACCTCTTCATTTAGGAAGAATATGAATAGTACTCACCACAAAACGTTGTTGGGGGAGCTAGATGAGTGAACACATAGAAATCCTTTACTCAGATTAACTACTCAGTAAATATTAGCTTATTTCTACTTAGGTATGGCCCTGGATGCACATAGCCCATGGCAGCTATTGTGAAGGTTTCCCTGGTTTTGACAAGTCAAAGGTGCCAATTCAAGATGGAGCTGGTAAACTATTGAGGTTAACAGAACTGTGCCCACTGTGCCCACTGCTGGAGAGGTCTTGGGACCTCCACAATGCAGCTGGGGTCTACGCTGATGATAGATATGAACACCCATCCATTCAGGGGTGTTGACAAATACGGACACCCCTGCCATTGTATCCATTTTCTGATAAGCCTGAAGGCCCTCTAAGATCTGTGGCTTTAACCTGACTTTCATGTTGCTGTCCAGAGAGTTCAGAGCTCGTCTGCATGAGAAGTTGCCAGGAGCAAGTGTCACATACATGCACAGGTCAGTACGGTCATCCTGCTCCTTAAGATCAGTATATGGTTGCCTCGAAATGTCCAATGCTCTGAGAGACTTCTGAGAATTTCTAGGAGGTGGACAGATGGTCATCTCCAGCTCCTGCCTCCTGTCTCTGCTGAATTCTTTCTTTCCCATTGATGCTTGAAAGGCTTTTCATTGTTTTCTGTCCTGTTCTTGCCCCTAAATGGAACTCATGCCCTTTCCTTGGTTGCTACAGAAAAAAAAAGCCACACACAAAGACCTGTTTTTGTAGCAGACTTCATGAAGATTTGAAGAGATGGAAAGAATTTCCAGTGCAGCAATGCAAACTGTTAGAAATATAGTAGGACCTCCCTCCATAGTTGACCAGCTCCCTACATTGACCACCTTTGTAAGTCAACCTAATTTTCATAGACTGGACACACACCACATGCACAGTGCAGTAGGCCTTAGTTCCTCGTGTTGACCATCTCTGCCTGTAGATCAGTTTGTTAGTCTCCTGAGTGGTCAACTTCCTGAGGTTCTACTGTGCTTTATGTCCTTTGCTATTCTCAAAAGCTTCTCAGCCACACTATTGCTTGGAGAAGTATTTTTTCCTCCTCTTTTCTCTCTTTTTCTCTCCGGGGCAAATGCTCTTGATTCTAAATTTCTCCCATTCTGCAAAGTATTTCTGCCATTATGCAAAGTATTTCATCTGCCTCGGCTCCTGTGCCTACCTGAGCTGGAAAAGAGGGGGCTGGAGAGATGTCAGGGTTTAGAGCAGTAATGGAGGGGGTGGGTGCAAGAATTCCCAGAGGTGGAGTGAGTAGCCCATACAAACAGGAGCTAGCCCTGAGCTTCCCTGGGCAGTGATCACTTAAAAACCTGCCATGGCTAAGAGAACACCTCTGGCCCTGGGTAGGCCAAAGATGGCAGGACCCAAGAAAGACAAGTGAAGGTGGAGATGTGCTTCATGGGTGACTCCTGGATACTTCAGAACTGTTCAGTGCAGGCAGTTGGCTGCCTTAGTGTTTTCTGGAACATAATTTGGTAATTACTTTGGCCTTACTGTTCAAAAGCAAGAGAGACCATAACAACACAGAAACACATACACCAACATGAGTAGCTATTTCTGTAGAAAACACTAACATGAGTGGACAAGGCACCCAAGAAATGGACCTGAGACTTTCAGAGCACTCACCATCTAGCATTTGGCACTCACTGTTTGATTAAAACCTCACAAACCATCCTTCATACAATTATTGTTATTACCATTTTTAAAACAGAGAAAATTGCAACTCAGAGAAGTCAGTTAACTTGAGCTGACTTGCAATGATACTAAAATTGATACCTGCAGCAGGGCCTTTGGGTCACCTCTGCTTGGAATCATTTTCCCCCTTCATCTAGGACGGGTGTTCTAACATGGCATTCTCCATGCCTCTGTGCTAACATGAGCACGTCAGCAAGGCCTTTGTTGTCCATCCTTACAAAAGAGCACTCTCCTCCCAACTGGGCATCTGTATCTCTCTCTTACTCTACTCTTTTCTCCTTTATGGCACACACCATCATCTCTATCCATTTGTTCAATTGGTAAATCATATTTCTTCTTCCTCTCCAACCATGATATACACCCCCAAAGGGCAGGGATTATGCCTTGTTCACTGTAATGTTCTTTGCATCTAAAATAGATCCTGCTCGGGGTAGAAACTTAATAGATGTTTGCTGAATGAATGAGATCATCAATGAATGACCTGTAAGTGGTGTGGACCATCACTCTTTCTGCTCAACTCTAGTTTATTCACATGGCACCCCCATACTCTACCAGTAATGAGAATCTCTATAATTAGGTGTATGTTCTTACGTGCTGGAATATGGAGAGACTGCAAGAGACAAGAATCATACCTTCTTCTAGGGTGCTGATGAAGATTTGAGAAGGAGGTAGGATTTTTATAGCTTAGTTATATTTATCTTTATGTTGATTTTAGCATCTTATGTCAGAATGCCTATGTGCTTTTCCAAACACTCTAATTTAAGATGAAACAAATTAAGAAATCCAAATAGGTAGAGAGAATATCTTTCTTTGCTTTACATCTCATTCTGTTTGTTGATATGTATGTGCTAAAATACTCACTGCACGAGGCCTTCACCCCCCCCCCCCTCCAGCAAACAACCACCCCATCAATCCACCATTATAAAAAGACGTGTTCATTTTGTTTGTAGTAAACGTCTCTTGGATCACAAAATACCTGATGTTTGATTTTTTTTCTTTTTCTTTCCTTTTTTTTTTTTTTTATTAAATCATAGCTGCGTATACAGATGTTTAATTCTAAGAAAACGAATGCTAACTTAATGCGCACTTAAATGCACTTTTTCATTTTTCAAGAAATGAAAATTTCTTTTAATGAAGAAAGATTTTTTTTAATGAAGAAGAAAACAAAATGGTATTGTGGAGTGAATTTGTAACATGAAGGTTGTTCTGTGGTGAATTTATCATATGAGAGCTAATCCTATAAACGGCATTTCATATCACTTACTTATAAAGCAGTACTTTTTCTCCTTTATAATCAAGACTCAAGAATGACAGTAAATATGAATGTAAATGGAAAGAATACTCGTATGCAAAATTTGGGATTTTAGCAGAGATGCTATAAATTTGGTGGAAATGCTTTATTTTAGGAGACTTTATTATTAAACTGTTACTGTGGTTTACAATAAAATAGAATCCTTTCTGGAGATAGTGCAATATACAATAAGTATTGATTTTTATTAAAAACTGTTAAGGGCAAGTAGTACTTCTTTTTCTCCCCTTCTACTTCCAAAATTGTTTATTTTACAGCGGTTTGTAGAGTGACTAAAATACACCGTCTGAAATACATCTGATTAAGATCAGACTATTTATCCTCAAGAAATTTATATTAAAAACAAGTATTTCAGCAGACTTATCCATGAGTAATATATTTCTACTTCTCTTATGATTTCTGCTACTACTACTAATTTTAGTTCCTACAGCTACAGGTCTTACCACTACTACTGCTACTGCCCACACCTTCACTACACCCCAACCCCATCACCAGCACCAGCACTTTACAGTTTACAAAAAACTTTCAATACATCCCATAACAGACCTATGACATTTGCATACATACCTCATGATTCATATTACAAATGAGAAAAGCAGGCATAAAGAATCAATAACTTGGCCAAAGTTAAAAAGTAACAGACAGACAAGCACAGTGGCTCCCACCTGTAATCCTGGCACTCTGGGAGGCTGAGGCAGGAAGTACAGCTTGAGCTCAGGAGTTCGAGACCAGCCTGAGCAAAAGTGAGACTATTTCTCTACTAGAAATAGAAGAAAATAGCCAGGCATTGTGGCAGGTGCCTGTAGTACCAGCTATTAAGGAGGCAGAGGCAGGAGGATGGCTTAAACCCAGGAATTTGAGGTTGTTGTGAGCTGGGCTAATACCATGGCAATCTAGCCTGAGGCTACAGAGTGACACTCTGTCTTAAAAAAAGAAAAAGTAACAGAGCCATTATCTGAAGCTGGGTCTATTTCATGCCAAGTTACTTTATTCAAAATGAGGAATTATAGTAAAAAGGTCCTATATTCCAAAGCAATAAATTGCCGTGTGTAGTTATTCTTCATTTTCCCTAACACCTACCCCACTCCCTGAAAATTTTTATCTTATCAATATGAAAAGCAAGTCTCTATTGCATTAACTATAATGTAATGTAGCCTCAAGGAATCAACTTCTGCCTTGCCAGACTCAGAAACTTTATCAAGTTCACCACTGCCATGAATGTTATTATAACTTGAAAAATAGGTAGTTTATCAGATTAGCTTGTTAAATAAATTATCAATGAGCAAAGCTATGCGACCAATTTGTTCCGTGTAAGATACACCCATCTAGATAAAAATGCTCTTTGCCCTTCTGGGCTAATGCAAATGAGAAAAGAAAATCTCAGTGAGGAGACTGGATGATAAGAAAACATAATAAACTGCTAAGGTCTCACCAAGAAGGACTTGAGAAGCACCCAAGTTATGTACACTTGGGAAAAGCCTGAAGTCCCAAGCTTCAGGAAGAGGAAGAGACTGAGTGATGGTAAGTGAGATTCTTTTCACTGGAGGAGATGAATATGACAAATCAGTACAATGTAACATTGCTGTTCAGCATTAAGAAGACACTATACAATGAACATTTTTAATGTGAGAAGATATTATCTTTATATTACTAAAAGAAAATTAAATATTACGTACGGGAGTATATACGCATCATACACTATATGTTATGTGTGTATGAACATATAAGATAAACATATACTATGTGTTATAAATATTATACACATGCACACAAACTCCAAGGTGGTAGCAATGTGTGGAGATGAGTTGTATTTATAGTTGCTTGTACACTTTCTGCTTGTTTCTCCGTATTTCAAAATTTCTTCTAGAAAAAAAATTCTCCTATTAATACATTGAAAATGGATCGCTGTTGTAATAGGAAAAGGTACAATGTAATGGTACCTTTGCATTTTAAAAAATATTTTGCTGAACTATTTAGAATGTTATGACACTTTGTCCCTAATTACTTCAGCAAACATCTCATAAAATAAGCACGTTCTCCTGCCAACCATGATAACATTATCACACCAAGAAAATTAACGATAGCACCGCAATCTTCTCTAGTATTCAATCTGTATGCACCTATCTTTAGTTGTTCCCAAGTGTTTTTCATAGCATTTTTTTTATAAACCAAGTTCCAGGTAAGGTTTACACATTAAATTTCGTATGTTTCTTTTTTACTATTTTAAATAAAAATTTTTACCTACTTGGGAATGTGTGATGTGACATTTTGATGTGCATATACATCGTGAAATGGTTGCTATGGTCAAGCTAATCAACATATCCATCACCTCACATAGTTAACTTTTTCTGTGTGTGTGATGAGAATGCTTGAGATGTCCTCTCTTACCAGTTTTTTTTTTTTTTTAATTGTTTGGGATTCACTGAGGGTGCGAAGAATTAGGTTACACTGATTGCATTTGTTAGCTAATGTCCCTCTTACAATTGTGTCCAGCCAATTTTAAGTATACAATATACTATTGTTTAGCTATTGCCACCACGCTGTCCATTGGATCTCTAGAGCTTTTTCATCCTACATAAGTGAAACTTTGTACTCTTTAACCAACGTCTCCCTGCTTTCCCCATTGTCTGGCTGTCAGTCACCACCATTCTACATCTGTTCTGGATTCCACATATAAGTTAGATAAAGCAGTATTTTTTTTTTCTTTCTGCGTCTGTCATGTTTCACTTAGTATAATGTCCTCAAGATTCATATATAGTGCAAATGACAAGATTTTTTTATGGGTGAGTAGTAGTCCATTACACACATGTGCACACACACACAGGGTGCAAAAAGGTATACACATGTTAAGAAAGGAAAAAAAAAATGGCTCAAGCGGCTAAGGCCCCAGCCACATACACCTAAGGTGGCGGGTTTGAATCCCCAGCCCAGGTCCGCCAAACAACAATGATGGCTGCAACCAAAAAAAAAAAAAAAAAAATGGCCGGGTGTTGTGGCAGGTGCCTGTAGTCCCAGATACTTGGGAGGCGGAGACAGGAGACTTGCTTGAGCCCAGGAGTTGGAGGTTGCTGTGAGCTGTGATGCCATGGCCCTCTACCCAGGGGGACAGCTTGAGGCTCCCTCTCAAAAAAAAAAAAAAAAAAAAAAAAGAAAGGAAAAAAATGTACTAAAATTGTAATACTAAATATATGCCAACAACAAAAGATGAATGTAAGTCACCTCTTGAAATTGCAGAAGTCAAACATGCCTTACATATTACAAATTCAATACAGTTTTTCCCTTTCTTAAAATGTGCATACTTTTTATTGGCCCCCTCTATATCTATACGTATATAGTTTATTTGCCAGTAGACACTTAGTTTTCATATCTTGGCTATTCTGAATAATGCTGCAAAGAACTGTTATGTTTCTTTAGAATTTCATAATCTAAAAGAGACCTGTCCTCAATCTTGCCCCCTCACCTGTCTTATGTACTCTTTAAAACAAAAAAATGACCTTCACTTTGAGTAGACTTTCATATTCCTTTAAATGTTCCATACTCTGATCACGTCTGACGGTTTGCTTCTGAAGCTGTCATATTTTTAATTTCCCAAACTCTTGATCTTTGTGCCTTTTTCACAGCATCTTGTTGCTGTTTTCCAAACGTGAGCTCTCTTACTGCTCAAGTATGTTAATTATAGCACTCTTTGGGGGTAATTTTCTTCTTTTCCTTATATTGTCTTTTTTCTCCAGAATATTTTTTTCAGATTTTTCTGGCCCCTTTTTGGGGCACATGCTTTAAAAATGTATCTTGTTTCACCTAAAAAACAGCTACAGTGAAAAGCCATCTTTGTATGGTTGTAACTATAAACCTGAACACTACCTAATACCAAGTTCTTTGAGTCTGTAACCATTCTAAGATCTTATTTTTAGGAAGAACTGATAGATTGTAGCTATTCTATCTGTGACTCTCAGGGATGCAAGCAAGTCCAGGGAAATCCTTCACTGCTAACAACTCACCTGCCATTTGGCCTTATTTTCCGTCCTTCCCAACATACCAGTGTGTATATACAATCCAACCCTTTTAGGTTCCTTATTTCATGTGGCAAATACACATACTTCATTAATTTTTCAATAACTACTTCTCTATAATAGCTATTCTCATTGCATACACATAAGTTTTGATTTTTGTTGTTGTTGTTGTTGTTGAGACGGAGCCTCAAGCTATCCCCCTGGGTAGAGTGCCATGACATCACAGCTCATAGCAACCTCCAACTCCTGGGCTCAAGCGAGTCTCCTGCCTCCACCTCCCAAGTAGCTGGGACCACAGGCGCC
>CAUYQV010196303.1:0-25702 GCA_963574575.1 Galagoides demidoff | reverse complement strand
TTGCCTTCTGAAGATTAATTCCAGTTTGCAATTAAACATTACCCCCTATGATGACCTAAGTTAGTATCGGCCCCTCCTACCACCAGGGAAATGCCTGAGAACAGGAAGTGTATATTCTTTGGCCGTTTTATTCAACATTGTGTCTTTAGCACACAGCCTGGTGCATACTTGGCCTTAAATGCTTGTTTATAGTATGACTTTTCTGCTCCTAGGAGTGAAATATCATCACCTTTTATTAATGAGAAGAAATTGCTTATGTAATGGGAGGGTCAAAAAATAGGGCATTTGCTACTATTACTATTTCAACAAAATTTACACACACATACGCTCTTGAAATAATTTTAGTTTCTTTATCCCTCCTGATCGGGTAAACTGAGGATTTAAACTGGGGACTAGTCTCTGAGAGGGGCGCCACAATGGAAATACACTGACGCTCCACAGTCTTGTAAATCCAGCAAAATTATCTTAAGTCTTATCTGTTCTTTTCCTAGTTAATGAGGAGCCTTTGCCAGCCAAATAGAAATGTTCACATCACCCCTCCCAATTATGCTAGAGAAATGGTATTTTTACATCCTCCCCTTTCTCTGCATAAGCTAACCACTTCCAGTTGAGGTATGGATAATAACACCCACGGCAAGTCCAGAGCCCTGAGTCTCTTTCTTCTCCCTGTGATTAAAAATACACTTCTAACTATCAGTTGGCAAAAAAGATGAGCCGTCAAGCTCTCAGTCCCAACTCACTCACTCTTTTTCAGGCTCTGACCCCAGCACCCCTCTGGGTCAGTCCTCAAGGAGAAAGCTTGGTCCATCCCCCGAATGCCATTACCTAATCCCAAATCTGGAGCCTTTAGACACTACATAGAGAAGGAAAAAATCTCAAATGTTAGGTAGAAAAAGTGCCAACGCTGTGTCTGAAGAGTCTTCCATCGGAGACTTTTAAAATAGTTAAAGAACAAATACACAATTTAAACAAGGCAAAAGAAAGTACCGTTTTACAGAACAGAATTAAAATAGATTTGGAAAGAAAAAGAACTAAAATCACACCCATGGAAAATATAACTGACGGATTAAATGTTGTAGACGGGAGCTATCAGATTTCTTCCGGACAACTGTATCTCAATAAATATTCCAAACACTAGACTCAACTTATAGAAGGCCCAACTTCCTAATGAGAATTCTGCCAGGTGTACAAATGATTTGAATAGTGGGCAGCTGAATAGAGAGCATGGTATTTCATCACAGTCACTGTTTGTAATTCTTAGGAAATCAATTCTTTCTAGAGATTATTGATTGCCTATCTGTAAAATGAATATAATACTGCTTGGCATTCTTGTGGGATTTTTTGAAGAGTAACAAAAATATTTCAATATAAGATTTGAGGAGTTCTAGGAAAGAGATATTGTAATATCATATCTCTTGTCAAGGTAAATAATCTTAATAAAAGTTTATCATAATGCAAAAGTATTATTAGAGAATAGTGTGTTTCATACATTTTCTTTAGGAATCCAATAACATTATGGATTAAGCCTAGGAACTGTCCTGAGGAGATACCAAAGATTTAATTAGAATATCTTACAATTGGCATCTATTTTATTAAATAGAACCATCCACCGCTGAAAGGTTACTTAATTCCTCTCTCAGTGTATCCATGTGAGTTACTAGACACGTAATAAAAAGTCAAATTAACTTCTAAACGTTCTGCTTAAAAGAAAAATGCATCTATCAATTCCAGTAACTTTTTACTTGACAAATTCCAATAAAACCTAGAACTGTAGGGTTTACTAGTTCAAGAAAAATAGAGAATAAAAGAAAACAGAGTATCTACTAAAAGTGAAACTCAATATTCTATTTAATTAAAAAATCCCAAATACTCAATGTTAGGTATTTTTATGTCATAGTTACAACACCAGCACGCACCTCTTTTCTGTTAAATGCCATTTGCAAGTTTCCATTTTTTTGTTCACTTTTTGTTGTTGTGTGATACCAATAACCTCAAACCTTTAATTTATTGGCCAACTAAAACGACAGGACCAACAACAAAGGAACGCTATCTTCAGGAGGCTCCTGTGACTCAAAGGAGTAGGGTGCCAGCCCCATATACCAGAGGCTGTGGGTTCAAACCCAGCCCCACCCAAAAACTGGAAAAAAAAAAAAAAAAAAAAAAAGGAATGCTATCAAGTTTTTAAGTGGCTTCCAGACCCACCTGGACACAACATCTTACAACACACACAACCCAGATGCTTCCTTGCAGTGAGATGGTTAACATATTTCCTATTTTCAAGACTAAAAGCAGATGCTTAACTACAAACCAAAGTGGGTTTTTTGTCACAGGATTCACTGGAGCAAATCTGAATTGTTAATGAAATTAAAGTATAGATCAGAGCAAATTCAAAAGTGTTGCTGGGGTGCAGAGACGCTACCCCACACTCTGGTGCTTTGTCACACTAAGTCCTTCTGAATTAAAGGAAACCAGAAAGTCGTGGGAACCACCTCAGAATCAAGAGTTCTCTAATCCCCTCTCCCCCACCCACCTGGGCACTCCTGTATTTTCCTTTATCTGACTGATGGAAACTCCTGTGAAAAGAAATACAACTGAAATAAGTCACCATCCCCAGGAAGCTCATCACGTAACCAAGGTTAACCAGAAAACAGAAGAGACTAAAGCCATTACCATGCCCAGAGAGACTTTTCATCTCTTTGAGGCCAGCTCCCAGAGTTTACCTAGAAGACTTTACCTGCATAGCAAGACCACCTTTGTCTACAGTGCAGTTCCGCCCCTCACCGTCCCATAACTTGCCACTCCCACTCAGTTTCCGAAAAGAAGAAGTACTACAAAACTACTACTTTCCAAACTACTGTCTCTTCCTTGAGCCCATTCATTTCCCCTGAAAATAATTTGAAATCTATCACATTTGCCTGCCTTTCTCCCATCTCCACTAGAAAGAGGCTGCTGAAGCCTCAACCATCTTGCCTTTTTTGGGACTCATTTTTTATATGGCTCCCATGCTTATGCATGTTGATAAATGTATATGCCCTTTCTCCTGTTAATCTGTCTATTGTCGGTTCATTTAAGCAGACTCCAACCTTTGCAGAGGGAAAGGGAATATTCCCTTGGCAACTACAGTGTCACCAAGTACACAGCAGTCTGGGAGGCTCTGAGTTCGGAATCACTGATGGGCGACTCTAGTTGTTCCTTGATTAAGGATGAAAATGCTAGCAGTAACTTTTTATTTCCCTCCTTATAGATTTCTCTTACCACTGTGCTCTGATAGACATATCATAATCCACTGACAAAGTTATGTAATCTGACGTACATCTTGCTAAAATTAAAACAAAAAGGACAGACAAAATGGAAGGGTCTAAGATCTGAGGGCAGAGTAATAAGAGCTATCTGTTTTATTTAAACTAAACTTGAAGCTCATTCTTTGCTTACGGAGATAATAGCAATAAAATATAGACTCACAATTAGACCCTAGGAAAAGTGGCAAAAAAAAAGAAACGAAAAATGCAGACTGAGTGCGGGGGCTCCCACCTGTAATCCTAGCACTCTGGGAGGTTGAAGTGGGTGGATTGCCTGAGCTCAGGAGTTCAAGACCAGCCTGAGCAAAAGCACGACCCAGACTCTTAAAAAAATAATAACCGGGCATCTTGGTGGGCACCTGCAGTCCCAGCTACTCAGGAGGCTGAGGCAAGAGGATTGCTTGAGCCCAGAAGTTTGAAGTTGCTATAAGCTATTACACCAGGGTACTCTACTGAGGGCAACAAAGTGAGACTCTGTCTAAAAAAAATAATAATAAATAAAAAATACAGTGTTCTAAAAACCAAGACAGATAAATAAAATTAGCAAGTGAAAAGTTTGAGACCATTTATTGTTTATCAAGTACTTGCTCTATGGAAGGTAAAGACAGCTACCAAGAGGTGGTTCAGCCCCAACTCTTCTCATGGTATTACAAGTTGAGGAGATGCAAATGAGTAAAAGGGAAGCTGATGATGAAGGGGTCAATCAACTATTTTCATACAAGGAATGACAGTAATATTTGTGCACGGTTCGTGATCAGTTTGTCAAATAAAGGTCTGAGTGTAGAATATGAACACGCTCTTTCAAACACGAGAAGCTCACACCAGGTAAGGATACACGAGTCACAAAATCCCACTTCACTGATCGCCAAGGAGTTCCCTAGAAGCTACAAACCTTGAGAGACAAAATTTCCAGTTGGGAACCTCTTCCTACAAGTACAGAATTTCCAAAGCGTTGCCTACACCCTGGAGTATATTTTTGAAAATGTTACATTAGTAATCACCAAGGATAATGATGCCTGAGGTCTCTCATCTTACATAAATGGACATATAAAAATCTAGGTCTTAAGAATTAGTTAAAATGGAAGGAAATGGTGAGGTTTCTTTAAATAATAGTAGCTACTCTGTAAATCAAATATCCTTTAATTTATTAAATGTAGGGCTATTGCTCAAGGCTAATTCCATCATGCTCATAGTCATGTTAATAGTCAGTATCTCCCTAATTTGCTTAATGCTTATTTTGAAAAATAAAACATGGCAAATAAATGACCATATGTCCTCTAAAACATAGCATTTATGTCTCACAAAGCCTGCAGAGATCAGGAAGAGATACCACCTAGAATAACGTCCTACAGTAGTACTGTCTTTACCTATAGCTCACTTTTATTAGATTGTTAGAGCTGGAAAGACAGGGTAGCTTCAAAAAAAATTTGTTTTCTCACAGTATTTGAGGGTGAAAGTCCAGGATGAGATGTCGGCAAGTTTGGTTTCTTCTGAGGCTTACTGGTTGGCCACCTGCGCGCTTTGTCCTCACATGGCCCACATGGCCTTTCTCAGCCTGTGCACAGCCTGACTGCTTCCCCATGTCTCCAAATTTCTACCGTAAAAACACCAGTCAGATAAGATTAGAACCCATCCTGATGGCCTCAGGTTGACTTAATCGCTTTTTAAAAGACAGTATTTCAAAATACAATCACATCTGAATACACTGGTTTGTCAGAACTTCATATGAACTTGGGGGAGACAATTCAGCCCCTGACACTCCAGCCTCTGCCCCACCCCCAGATTCATGTTCTACTGACATGCAAAATATTACACCTTCATCTCCAACTCAATAGCTCAAAGTCATAACCCATTCTTTGGGTTTTGAAATTGGCATCAACTCCCAATTTCAAATATCATCTAAATATCAAAGTGTAGTTGAGAAGTGACGTATGATTCATCCTGAGGCAAAAATCTTTCTCCAGCTGCGAATCTGTGAAACAAGATAAGTTCTCTCCTTTCCAGACACAGTGGTAGTTCAGGCCCAAGACAGACATTCCTATTTCAAGAGGGAGAAAGAGGAAAGAATAACATGATCACATAAAGCCAGTCTGAAACCTGGAAAAGCAAACTCTCATAGGTATTAGGGTCAGGAACAAGCCCTCTCTGTCTGATCCTCTGTCCTCTAGGCCCTCCACCAGGCTGGATGGCAGCCCTGCCTTCCAGGACCTGGGAAGGAACCTTGGCCTCACTCAAACTGAGTAGGTGGTTCTGGCTTGTGAAACCAGGAGGACGGCCTTACCCTCCCACGCCCAGATTTGTGCCCCTCTGGCCACACTGGTAGTGGTACCCCTGCTGACCTGAACCATCTTAAGGGTCATTCCCCACCCACATAGCCAACTAGAGAGCTCTGGAGTCCCATCCTGCAGAATCCCAGAAGTCAAATAGCCTCCTTCATTCTGCCTCATCTCTGTTACCTGTGCCTGGCAGTATTCCCACGGTCATGGCCCCATCCCTATCCTGTCCTTTGCTGAGATGACTGACTGTGTCCAGTTAAACTAATGATCTCTATATCAGATGATTGCTCAGCAAGGTGCCTGGTCTTCTCCCCAGCACACACTTAATTCAAGTTTTCCAATATGGACAGGCAGAGAATTTTCCAAATCTTCAAGTGCTGATTCTTTTCTCGGCTTAACAATTCTCTCTTTAGTATCTCTCCTTTCTCATTTTTCTATAAGCAGCAATATGAAACCTGACCACATCTTTGTCTCAAAAAAAACAAAAAGAATAAAAAAAAAAAAGAATCTTATTCTATTGCCCTGGGTAGAATGCTGTGGCATCATAGCTCACAGCAACCTCAAACTCCAGGGCTCAAGTGATCCTCCTGCCCCAACCTCCCCAGTATCTGGAACTGCAGATGTCTGCCATCGTGCCCAGCCAGTTTTTCTATTTTTAGGAAAGACAGGGTCTCACTTTTGTTCAAGCTGGTCTTGAACTCCTGAGCTTAGGCTTTCTACCTTGGCCTCCCAGTGGCCACACTTAGAACACTTTGCTTAGAAATCTCTTTAAATAAATACATTTATCACTTACAAATTCTACCTTCCCCAAAGCAACTGAACACAAATCAACCAAGTTCTTTGCTATTTTATACCAACGATTACCTTTTCCCCAGGGACTAATAACATGGTCCTCATTTCCATCTAAAGTGTCACCAGAAGCACCTTCAGCATCCATATTTCTACAAGCCATCTCTTCGAGGCCATCTAGGTTTTATCTAGAAAGACCCCAAACTAAGCTCCATCCACCGCTCAGTTGTAAAGCCACTTCCACATTTCCACATACCAGTTACAACAGCATCCCACTTCTGGTACCAAAACCTATAGGAGTCAGGGTTCTCCAGAGAGTAACTAACAGGTTGTGTGTGTGTTACAGAGAGAGAGAGAGAAAGAGAGAGATTTTAAGGAAATGACTCATGCAATTGTGGAGGCTTGATAAATTCAAAATCTTCAGGGAAGTAGGGAGGCAGGGGGCCAGGGAAGAGTTGCAGTTTGAGCCCAAAGGCAGTTGTCTGTGGGCAGAATTCCTTCTTGCTCAGAGGGGTTCAGTTTTTGTTTCAACTGACTGCCTTTCATATTATAAAAGCCAATCTTTTTTCAAAGATCACTGACTTAAACATTAATCTTATCCAAAAAACACCTTCCCAGAAACATCAAGGATAATGTTTGACCAACCAACTATCCAGGCACTGTGACCCAGCCACACTGAGACTTAAAATGAATCATCACACCAAGGAACATCTCTTTTTCATAAGGCACATGCAGCAGGTGGAAAATTAAGATCTATACCAGTCAGGAGCGATGCTGACCTTACAAAGGCTGGGATCTCTGTCCTCCAAGAGGAGGAGTAACTAGTAGGTTTTGAAAACCATACAAATCACCCACTAAATCTTAGTTACAACACTGTGATCTGTGGTACCATAGTGGGGCCTGGGATCTCATACTGTCTAGTTTTGAGCCCTGTCCTGGGAGCGTTAGAACTGGAGGGCCAACCTCGTGAGCAGTTATTCGAAATGACCTTGAGAAATTCATATCCCTTAATGTGAGTTTCCGTACGAGGTCATCAGATTAAAAGATAAGGCTTCTTCCATTTCTACAACACTTGTCCAAATAACTCAGAGAATCTTCCTTATGTTGAAAATTAGAAACGTGTGATACTTTGCTATGGACAATAATGACACTTTATCCACTGACTGCTCATTTGCGTTTTTTCTAGTTTTCAAGATAGACATTAATTAATCATCTTTCCTTACCTGGTTGCCTTGTGACAAATCATAGCTTTGATCTTAAGGAAAAAAACAGTCAGACATGAGGTTTAAAAGAAAATCTAGGTTAATAACGATAATTTTTAAGATTATATTTTGATTTTAAGTTTTATTTTTCTTCAGATTCAAGTCCTTGTAAATTTTCTATGGAGTAGAAAAACAATCAAAGATCAGTTTCACATTTATCAGAAGGAAAAGCTCAGACTGAGATTCAGATGGTTCCCTGGTCCCCTCTGAATCAGTGTCAGGATTGGTATTGAACTTTTGGTCCAAGGTCGTCACTGTGGCCACCTGATTATGGATTTGGGGGGCTGGGTCCCATCAGGCAGCATGTGCTCTATGGATCGTCATCGCAGAGAGAATGGGAACAGAGCCACATGTGCGCATAAAAGGAATTAGAATGTGCTCCTTACAGGGCCCAGGAAACGGCTTTTATACCTACTCATGCTAATTAGGAAATTACTGAAAATATTTCCCATATTTAAAACAGCAGCACTCCTCATTGATATGCCACTGTCTCCTTACATGGAAACCCTGATATGAATCAAACCTGAATAATAATCCATCATTGTCAAAGGTAAATTACTGCCTGGGAAAAAAAGCAGTGTGACATTTAAAGCATGGAGAAGTAGTCAGCTAGTCCTTCTGGCTCTCCTCGAGCTGCAGAAAAGCAAAGCTGAAATCACAGGTGTGGCCTGCAAGTCATGTGCTCTGCATGCCTGGCACACTTATGTGGACAACGGAGACCCTGGGAGGACACACACTCTGATCATCTTCCCTACGTCTACCACCGTTTCACACAAGTTACTGTACTTGATTCTTAGAATGACTCTCAGGTTCTGATCAACTCTACAGATTGGGAAACTGATCCTCCGTGAAATTAACACCATGCCCAAGGCCTCCTGATTGGTGACCGGGGAGCCAGGAATGACAGGCAAAGTCTGTGTGACATCAAAACCTCTGTTGCTCTCACTGACTCTCATTCTTGCTGCTGAAGGTATTTCGGTGGGTCATACCACAAAGCGCCCATGTGTACATGTGTTAGCACACCAGGTATTCATATAGGTTGTGATATACACAATAACATAAAGCTTTCTGCATCGGTTTGTGCCACCATATAATGGAGCAGCAACTGTCTCCTGGGTCACACTGTGTAGATGGAGGTGCTCTCCAGGTACAGTCACAGCACACAGCGCTTCCTGAGTAAGCCAGGTTTCTTCCTAATACTCTAAATCAGCGGTTCTCGACCTGTGGGTCACGACCCCTTTGTCACAATGAAAATACATCGTAGCATTAAGAAGCGTGAGAACCACTGCTCTAAATGCTGACAATAGGAATATATTTAAGAAATCTGGATTGTGTGTGAAAACCCCACACTGTACCCCAGAAGTGCATTAATGTACGTAGTTACCATTCAATTAAAAAAAGAAATCTGTATTGGTGATCTTTTCTATCTCTAAGGAAGGTTATACTGAAGAAAATAAAATGCTAGGTTTGTATTCTAAAAACAAATGCTAGATTCCTCCGGCAGACGACGGTGTAACTGTTATCATTATGATCCTCGGTATCAGACAGAACGTGAGGCCCAATAATGAGCAGATGGTCTCAGCCTTTAATCACGGTGGCACTGACTATGCCTCTCCCTCCCATGCTTCCCGTGGGTTTTGCTTCTAAGGGTGGCCTCCTGTGAGCTCATGGATTGATTCCTTCTCTCATGGTAGAGGGACCCAATGAAATGACAGAAAACAGAAAGTGGCCATGAATTTCGTGTGCAATTTAAAATAGTGTGTGATATCAAAATTGCACAAGAACATTATAGACATCCTGTATTTTACTGGTAACTTACAATGTCACCACCACAACATCCTTGCCTCAGTACATATAAAACAATTTACAAGAGAACGCTCTTTAAGACACAGTAGGATGATTGAGAACTGGCGTCAGACATCGAGACTGCAATCTCTTCTTGCTACGTCAACATGAAGCAAGTTGTCCCATCTCTGCCAACCTAAGCTTCCCCCACTGAAGACAGTGATAACAGTACCATCCCCAAAGGACTATCTATATAAGCACTAAATGAGGGGTGAAACCTTCCTGGCAGAGGCAGCACCATAGTCTGTACCCCACAACTTTCAGCTCCTCTCACTGCAATGTTGAAAAGATCCATGCCATTAAGTCAAAGAGAGTCGTTGAGAGCACTGGGATGGCCCATGCCCAAAGCATGACCAACTGGGCACTGGCCACCTACACAACAGGCCACAGTCAGACAGAGACCATGTGCATCTGAACTAGGACTTGCCAGGATTCTGCTTCCATGCGAAGCCGGAAGCCGGGAACACAAGGGTTGCACTTTCCTCTGGAGCCTCACCATTAAATCCATCCTTCTCTCCACCTGTGGCTAAGTACATAGGAAATCTCTGCCACTGAATTAGTCACTATACAGAACACCCACAGCACTGAGGCCCGAGGCTGGGTAGGTGCTTGAGAAAACAACAATGAACAGGACCAACATGGTCCCCGAGCTCATGAAAAATGTCCTCGTGTGGGAGGAACAGCAAAAAAAAAGGTAGATAAAAAGTTATTAGTTAGGGATACACAATGTGAAAGAAACAAACGAGTTAAAGAAGGATGTGGGCGGAGCACTTGTTTTAACTAACATGGTCAGGGATACAACGCTGGAAAAGTGGGCATTTCAGATGAGACCTGGACGACAAGCGGGAGATGGGTGCACAGTCAAAGGAAGAAAATTCAGAGAAAGGCGGGCATTCGCGAGGGCCCTGAGGCAGGAGAGGCGGGCAGGCTCCGTCTGGAGTACCCAGCAAGGAAGAATCACCCAACCACAGGTCACAGGAGGCTGGGAGGAGCTAAGTCATGCAGGGCCTTAAAGGATTACAGATAGGAATCTCTGTGTTAACTTGAAAAAACAAGTCACTAGAGAAAATACCTCCAAATACGTTGTGTTCACTCAGGAATGTAAATTGAGGATTATAATCTGGGATGCACAGAAGGGCAGGCACCTGGTCTATCCAGTGGAGGGAAGATAAAGAAAAGCTCTTATTAGCAATAAGAGAGAGGTTCCTGTAAACTGCTTAAAAACATAGCGAGTACGGTGGCTCCCACCTGTAATGGTAGCACTGGGGGGGGGAGCTGAGGCAGGAGGATTGCTTGAGCTGAAGAGTTTGAGATCAATCAGCCTGAGCAAGAGTAAGACCATGTCTCTAGTCAAAGTAGAAAAATACCCAGCCAGTCACTGTAGCAGGCAGGCCCAGCTACTCAGGAGGCAGGAGGATCACTTAAGTCCCGGAGTTTGAAGTTACTGTGAGCTATGACGCCATGGCACTGTACCCCACAAGTGGGACTCAGTCTCAAAAAAAAAAAACCAGACTTCATTGGTTCCAGAGGCTCAAAGCTGGACTTTGCTGTCTGTTCACTGGTAGAGAGGCCCTTGCTGGGAAAGAGTTCTTTCAAGAGCATCTTATCTGAATTACTGCAGCCCTAAAGAACGTCTCGTGAAAAACCTTGTCAAAAGCAATAGATTCATCTAAGATACGAAAGGGCTTCTTGGGGGATTTTAGAAAGTTCGTGGAAACAGCCGTCAAACATGTAAGCAGAAGGCCCCACTCCCTCCCTGATACCTTCTGGATCCGGTGACCGTGAATCCTCCTGATAGCTACGACCTTCACGACTGTAAGGTCAGAGGAAAGCCACTGAAGAGTCTGAGGAAGGGAGTGAGGTGACCTGATTACTTTCTAAGAAGATCCCTTTACAGGAGGGAAAGGGCAGCCTTGTGAGGGGCAGTGCAAAAGGGAGCCCGCCTGGCCGCCTGCGTCGGGGTGCAAAACGGCACCCCGCAGAAGGAACTGCTAAGGAGAGCAGAGAAAATGAAGGGGATGGAGATATACTGGAGGACAAGTAATAAACATTCTGATGTATTGTACCAGGGTAAGGAAAAGAGAGAAAACCAGAGTCACTGGAGATTCTGGCTGGTGCGGCTGGCCAGCCAACCGGCTCCAGTGGCCAGAGCCAAGGCCAGGCTCTGGCTACTTAGGGAGGTTCTAACAGAAATACAATTGAGAGGTTACCACGGGGTTGCAGCTGTTATTTCCCCTCTTTATTTTTCCCTCTGCTTCCTCTCTACTATCCTCCTGCGCCTTAACAGGCTTTTGACAAGGAGGCTGGCATTGATGTCTTGGTGATTGAATATAAATATGCTTAATTCATTACAGACAAAGATAAAGGAACTCAGCTTTCCCTTAAGGGCCATCATCTAGATATGATTATACTGTGAATTGAAGCCAGGTCTCTGGAGGCAGCCAATCGATCCGCTGGTCCACAAGCGTCTCCTCCCCCCACACTCCCACATTCGGATGCAGCACAGATTTCCAGCTTCAAATCTCTATTCCAGCAGCCCTCTGTTAACCACACGGTGCTTTTGATGTCAAGAAAGCAGTCTAAGTGACTGCCTAAAGAAAAAAATAATTAAAATGTTTTTATCTGTTCTCAAGACTCATCCCAAGCTAATATATTGATTCCACCTCTGCATCGTGAATGGTGTTTTAAAATCAGTCCCTCCTGGGCCCCTGCGGGGATTGGGCGTGGGTGAAGAAAAACCCTTCATTTTCTTTGTGTCTTGACATTTATCTGTTATAATAAATACAAAGATATAAATCCTGGAGTCCTCTATTAGGAGGAAGCCCAGCACTGGAGGAAGAATATATTGCTATATTTAGAAAAAGTGAAACAAATTAAAAAGTGGTTTAAGATTAGTTTTTACCTTTCTAGCTAAATCCCCTCAACAAAAGTAACCCAAGTGAATGATCTAATCCAGAATGTGCTACAGGAAAACTTGCCTGCTAGCAGTATATAAACCCTATACACGGTCCTCCCACTGGGCAGGTAGAAATATTGAACATTCTGAATCTTTCATGGCGGGTAAACCTGCCAGATACCCAAATTCATGAAATTTGGCCACGGACCGTAGACAGTGCTAGCAGTTGTTCTGAGATCTCTCTCTGAACTGAGGAAGGAAGGGTCTTCCAGAACCTGACTTGTCCACAATGCTTATAGGAGATTCTGTACTACGCAGCGCTGTCCACACACAAGTCCAAGATCTGGAGGTCAACCTGCCAAGATTACAAACTGCTGTGACCCGTGAGTCTCTTCTAATTCACGTGAGATTGAACACGATCAGTATCAACGAAACACATGAACAGTCATAGGAAGGCTGGCTCCCTTGAATGACACACTTAAAAAAAGTAACTCTAAGTTACCCTGAAAATCACATTCACTTTTAGATTTGTTAGCGTTTGCCTCTGTGGTCTGTCCTAAGTCTCACGATGTCAGTATCTCTCTGTGTCTGTTTCCTACCGGCACATCTACGGTAAAGTAGGAACTTTAGAAAACACTGGTCCAATGAATGAATTCTTCTTAGTCAGGCCTGGTTTAGGCACCTGACTTTAATTCTCATGTCTACATTGTAAGAGGCAGAACTGGTGTCCAGACCTGGTCAGCTAAGATGGAAAAGCGAATAGAAGGTTTGTATATGTTACAACATAAACGTTAGCAGCCGAGTCCAGGAACGGTATAAGGATACGGCGGGATTCTCTGCAGTTTGGAACATCATGTTTTAGAGAAATTGGACTTCATTCTGGATCTCTAAAAGGCAAAATTAAGAAAAAAAAATGTATGGAAAGCAATGAAAAACATTTTAACTCAAGGTTAGAAAACACATACTCATAATTAAAATTATCTAAAAATTAAAAATACTCTGGTTTCTCCTCAGATCATAAAAATTAAACGTCTACCTTGGGAAGAAGGGCAGACCCCACTAACAGACACCTCCAAATCAGAATTCAGTATCTGCGGCCCCCCAACATGCTAAGGACAGGCCACCTGGCAGGAGACTAAAGTCCCCCTTCCTCCTAGAATGCCATCACTCAGTGACTCTATTCTGTGGAATAAAAACATATCTTGGCTTGTTGGTTCTAGACAATACTGTAAAGTATATTCTAACAGCTTAACTTGGCATATGGTGGGATATATTTGATGGGACAAATATAATTAGTTTTAAAAGTAATTAGGTTTAACGTCATAAATATTTTAATCAGGATGTTAAAAGTGAGTATAGCTAAGAAATAAAGTATTTGAAAGCTACGGGAGGAGTGATCCAATTCACACACTCTCCTGGCCAGGGGAGGGAAGGTGTTCAAAGGTGCAGGATGAAAACCACATCCAGGTACAAATGAGGAAAGAATGTTAGCAGCAGCAGGTAATTTTTTTTTTTTTTTAAGGCAGGACACCACCTTTAGAGGAAAAGCTCAAGTCTAATTTTAAAATTGAAACTTTGGTGTGAACTCTTACATATGTGGAAATATCCATCATAAGGCAAGACACTGATTGGCCTCAAACTCAAGGGGGAGCTGAGGACTCGTTAAGTGTTATTAAGAAGTGCAAGAGTTAGAGGAGGAGGAAGAGGGAGCAGAGAGAGTGGAGAGAGGGGGAGAGCCACAGTGTCCACGTCAGAGCAAAGGCCTGGAGCCAGAGGAGGAGGAAGAGGGAGCACAGAGAGTGGAGAGAGGAGGAGGGGGGAAAGGGCCACAATGTCCATGTCGGAGCAAAGGCTTGGGGACAACACCGTGCTCCAAGTTTAGCTCCAGCCGCTACCTTTTGGCTTCTCAGTGCCACAGTGAACGCAGCAGCATTGTTTGGGGCTGCAGATTAATACAAAAACACTAACAAGAGCTGATGAGCAAAAAGAAAAAAAAAAAATAGGGCGGCGTCTGTGGCTCAAAGGAGTAGGGTGCCGGCCCCATATGCTGGAGGTGGCGGGTTCAACTGTGGCCCCGGTCAAAAAAAAAAAAAGTTCCGTGCATGTGGTCCATGGGCAACTTACTAATTTCGTCAAGTTTGCGGATTACACCAGTAGCAACTGTGGGTATTGACTCTGCACCAGACGCTTCATCACGTAGAGCAGCACAGTTAGTGAGGGGAGGAAAAGAGATCATTCAGATTATCTGTCTTTCAGGGAGCATTTAAAAAATCACAGTGAACTGTAAGATGAAATATTGTGTGGGTATTAAAAGCAATGATTACATCTGTATCTACAGACCTAGAGATGATCACTATTCAGCTGAGCAATAGAAAAATTCATATTGACTCTACCTCAAGAAAGTCCAAAAAGAAAGGGAACCGTTATACACTGTTGGTGAGACTGCAAACTAATGCAGCCTGGTGGGAAAGACCTAGGGAGAATCCTCCAGGAACTAAAGTAGACCATCCATTTGATGCCGCAATCCCACTACTAGACCTAGAAGAAAAAAATCCTCTTGTCATATATATACTAGAAAGTTCATCACAGCTCCGTTACAATTGCCGAGACGTGGAAGCAACCCAAGCGCTCGTCTGCACAAGAATAGATTAATAAACTGTGGTATGTGTATACTGTGGAGTATACACCTTCAGCCATAAAAAGATGGAGACTTTACATCTTTTGTATTAACCTGGACGGAGCTGAAACAAATTCTTCTTAGTAAAGTGACACAGACACAAGAATGGAGAAGTATCCGATGTAGTCAACGCTAATGTGAAGCCAATAACCAAACGAATACACATCCACACAAGAGAAAAACACAACTCGAGAGGGGAGGAGTGAGGGATGGTGGCACAGTGTAAGGTCAGGGGGCGCCTTCCTTCCTAGACCAGTGGTTTCCTACCTTTCGTATTTCATGGCGCACTTGAACCTATGGTCAAACTTCTACGGCACACTTAAATCACGTTCAAACAATTTTGTTTAAACAAAAAACAGCAAAATAGAATATATTTACTGTGCTTTGAAATTCTATCTAAATTAATTTAATTAATAATCTTTACAAATGTTCACAGCATACGTAAGATCCTCTAATGGTACAGCAGTGGGCTCTGGTGCAGCAGCTGAAAATCAATGAACTGAAAGGTAACATTTATTTGCTAATGAAATCACTAATTTAATGAGATGATAGGATTATGAGGAACTTTAGTGTTAAATAACTATTGCTTTAACTTTTCTCTATACGACACTTTTTAAAAGACTAATCCCTGTTTTATACCTAAATTCAAAAGCTAGCAAAAAGTTTAAAGTATTTATTCTCCAGTTCAAATATTATTTAACACAGAAATGCAAATGGACGTGTCACATGTTAAGTATGTGGGGTTTGGACAGCTAGCACAAACCCACTATAGAAGGTGGGTGTTTCTATTTTAATTCCCATCAATTTGTGGCCATTTTCCCTAACACAAAGCCATGTGGCCTCAGCCCTGGTGAGAGCGGGAATGACATTACCCCTCTGCCTTCTGCTTTTTAATCTTCTGTTTCATCAGAGGTGTTGTAAGAACTTTATTCGATATTAAAGGTTAATCCCCTCTGCTAGTAGGATATATTTGTCCAATAAAATATATACAGAGATTTACTTGTCAAAAAGCAAATAAAGTTGGCTTCAACCAGGATTATTTCACCCACAGAATCAACTAAGAGACTTTGTTGCAGAGATGCTTTGCAAGAATCTATCCATGTCTTGGGGTCTCACTTAGCCTACAAATTGCAGGTATTTAGACACCCTCCACATTTCTACTTAGAAGTCTGATTTTCACCTTAAACCACACATCTCCCAAACTGAACCTGTTGTCACCCACCCTCACCTAAGCTTAACTCCACCAAACCCTTCCCCACGTCAGGGGAAAGAAGCTCCATCCTCACAGGCAGCATGGCCAAGAGGGCAAGAGCCACTGATGGACTTTTTCTCACATCCTAAATCCAATCTGGCAGGAAATCCCATGGGATGTCCCTTCAAAACTGGTCTGGTTTCTCAACTGTCCCCTGGGACTATCTGATCCAACCAATAGTAATTTCTTACTGGGACAAATAATCGTAGTAGCCTCAGGACAGCCCCATTGCTTTCTCCTCTGGGCTCCAAGAGCCTGCGCTGCACAGGCTTTGATTTGTTTCGTTTTGTTTCCTTGAGACAGAGTCTCACTCTGTCACTCTGGGTAGCGTGCCGCGGCATCACAGCTCACACCAACCTCAAACTTTTGGTCTCAAACGATCTTCCTGCCTTAGCCTCCCAAGTTGCTGGGACTATAGGCACCCAAGAAGACACTTGGCTTGTTTTTCTACTATCTTTAGGAGAGACGGGGTCTCGCTCTTGCTCAGGCTGGTCTCCAACTCCTAAACTCAAGCAATCCACCCACCTCGGCCTCCCAGAGTGCTGAGATACAGGCATGAGCCACTGACTCAGCCCAAAGTGATAGTTTTAAAACGTAAATTATCATGTCTCTATTTTCTACTTTGTGCAAAACCCTCCAAAAAAACCCTCATTCCTGCACTGACCCTGTCAACTGTGCACGCATTCTTGGCAACCCTTGTCCCTCCACCTGGGATGTTGTTACTCTGTGCTCACACTGCTAGTTCCTGCCCTATTTCGTCCATGTAATGGCAACGTTTCCTGATCCCCCTTTACCTTGCTCTACTTTCTTATTACCTTCTCTACAATCCACTTAGCTCTGAGGGTCATTTCTGTAGATATGTTCCCCACTTGTTCTGCTAGAATGCAAGCCCCATGAGAACAGAGATCTTTGTCTGACCTACTCCAGGAACCTAGAACAAACCCTCATGTATGGGACATCCCTCAATAAATATTGTTCAGTAATAATTTTTATTTTATCATACAAACTAGGAATGCACAGTGAAAAATATTTTGTTTTTCTCATGCTGCCAGTAAACCTCTCAAGGACTCCTCAGGAACGCCACCAAGGAAGACGGATCCCACCACTGTCACATCAAAACAATAACCTTCAAATTCCAGCAGGAGTTCAGTCTCGGTGAAAGCTCTTCTGACAAAATGACACCTTCCTTTTTCTAGGTATTCTAGAATGTGTCGGGGTTGTTTTGTTTCATTTAGACTTTATTTTCAACATAGTATTTATTTAAGTGATGATATGAGTATTGTTGTTGATGGTGTTAGCTTCTCTTTTCTTTGGAAGAACAGTGTTCTAGCAGTGGAACCACATGCCGTTAACATAGTAAATCTATGGGGATTTATTATCCATAAAGATGACATGCTTTACATTTTATCTCTAAATCACTGTTACTAAAACACAGCCCAGTAAAATACTGGAGACTAAAATCTTGAATACATTAATGACGTCAAAACTGCTTAACTCAGAAAAGGACACTGGTTTAAGGATCACCATTAGCAACAGAGTGCACGGATGGGTCCGTCAACAGAGCCTTCCAGAGGACGGAGTGATGGATCACCGCGTCTTAAAGTACCCGTTGTTAATGGAGGGTTCCACCATCACAGAAGTGACTTTTGCCCCACTAATCAGATAGGGAGAATAGTAGTCCTGATTTCTGATTTCTCTGCATTCCTTTTCTAATAAAAGAAAATTACCTTCATAAAGAATGAAAGCCTCCTAAAGGCTAACGATTTATTAGGAATTCCAAGTGACTTACAGCTGCAGGGTGAAGGCAAGGCAGGCTTCTGTGGGTGTCCACGCCAGGGACTGGCAGGGAGAAAGCTCTGCAAAGCCGCTGTGAGGCGGCAGCTCGGTCAGACAGGGGAAATGCTGTCACCCAGCACAGAAGACGTTTCTGTAAACTGCAGCTCTGTTTCTGATCTCCAAAGACAAATAAAAGTTCTCTAAGTCTTTCATTCCAAAAAGACATCACGGTCTCTGGAGACTTGCCCCTTATTTCACTCAAAATTTTCTGAAACCCTCTCCTACGATGCCTAGTTATTCGATTTAAAACAACTCAGCAGCCAAGACTGAGGATCTGCAGTGAAACTCAACCAATAGAGCCTAAAATCCCTAATGATCTAATTAAAAGCAGGTTAAAGAATGTTGTACTTGACTTTCTGCGTCCGCAGATATCTCACACTTAATCAAAAAGCACAGAATGTTTAATGTTATTAACGCATTTCTATACCATCAATTTCAGCTCTGATATGCAAGACCATTTATTAGAAGATAAAACCAAAATTAAGGATCAGAACTCAATGGTGATTTCACCTTTAAGGAAAGCATGGTCTTGTATGTGGACTGTGCTTCCCTTAGGAATAAATAACTTCACCGCCACAACCCTGAAGGATGGGGGAACACAGGATTTTGAAATAAGAATTCTAGCAAGGATCAAGAATCATTATTTCTAGGTAAATTTGCTTATATGTTTTCATTTAGAATATTAATATACCGTGTTACAACTTTCTGATAAGTTACTTTTAATATAAGCTGATGAAGGAAAAGGATTTTTATGTGTGCTTCTAACCCATGAATTTTTTTTTTGAGACAGAGTCTCATTATGTCACCCTCAGTAGAGCACTGTGATGTCACAGCTCACAGTAATCTCCAATTCTTGGGCTTAAGCGATTCTCTTGCCTTAACCTCCCCACTAGCTGGGACTACAGGTGCCAACCACAATGCCCAACTATTTTTTATTGCAGCTGTCATTGTTGTTTATCTGCCCCAGGCTGGGTTCGAACCTGCCAACCTCGGTGTATATGGTTGGCGCCATAACCACTGTGCTACGGGCACTGAGCCCAACCCATGAATTTTTGATATCAAGTTGAAACTTGCTTAGTCACCAATCTAAAAGCTCAAAGTCAGAATATCAACATTTAAACTAAAGCCCCTGGGTTAACCATTTGACAGGGGCTCATAGACTGTTTTTTCATATTGAGAAATAAGCTAAATCAAACTCGAAAGTTTTTAAAGAGGTAAATATATGTCTACTGATTAGTTTATATTTTAATCTAATTTTACCAGAGGGGTTATGCATATTGACCTAAATTTTTTAATATATAATTGCAATGACAAGGAAAAGAATTGGCAAGTGCATAAATTATGAATTTGCATACAATTCCTTGCTTAAAATAATTTTTTTTAATAAAAAGCTGCTACCCACCTCCCTAGCATGGTAATCAAAATTTCTTGAAAATATTTACTTTTATTTACCAATAAGCATGCTCAAAGATTATCTTCCTACTTAAATCAGTAAAACTCATTAAAAGTGGTAATGGCTTTTGACTACTACCAGCAAGCACTGCAGATACTATAGAGTTACATGATTTTTCCAAGTTGCAGTAGGTACTTAAATACGTATATGGCCACTGAGTCTTAAAGGGTGTTTGGTAAAACTACAAAATAAAAATGCCATATTAAGTTTTGGGGCCGTGAGATTCTACATGAATTTTTACTACATTTTTCCTTTGCATGTTTCTTACTAGCCACACATGATTATCTCTGATTAGGTTCAGAATAATCTGTGCAAAGTTCCATTCAAATTTTTCCTTTCTGGCATTAAAAAAATATCATTAGCCGTAGCATCTTTAAACAATACGTTTCATAAAAATCACTCTATGAGGAAAGTGCAAAAAGGTTGATTTTCCATAATGTGACACAGACTTTGAAATTATGCAGGTAAACATCCAAATGACATGTAGCGGTGAAAAAGACCCAAAAAAGACAAAAGGATGATGACATACTGAGTTTCAGCTGTATGGAGGCAATACATACGTGAAAAATAATAATTGTGAAAAATGAAAAGAAAATTATTTTTTAATTCTTTATTAAATCATAATGGTGTACATTAATGCCTGTATGAGGTACACTGTGCTGACCTGATATACAATGTGCAATGCTTCCACCTAGCTTATTAACATAACCATCTCCTCACTTACTTATTTGCTGCGGTAAAACATTCACACTCTACTCTTAATAGTTTAGAAATGTCTCATTGCACTATGCACATTAGATGAGGTTCCCCCAAAACCTTCCCTCCCCCTCCCCTCTCCTTCCTATTCCCTCCTTCGTTCTGGACTATAATTATGCTTTACCATCCCTATGAATGTGTAGGTGATAATATCCTGATTCCATAGTAGTATTCTTAAACTAATCCAAGACAGAAAAAAAGAAAGCGACATTCTAAAGGTTTAAACACATTAAAAATTAGGCCCTGGAATAATTTCAAAATTAGGTGAAAAATCACAAAAGCAGGCAAGTTTCTTTTAGAGCACAAAGAGGACGAGCGGGAGCGTCTTTCCAAGTGCAGCCCATCAGACGCACCAGAGGGACCCACAGAGATATTCCTGTGGAGTGGCAGACACTGCTAACTAAACATCCAGACGGACGCCCTGCCATAAAGACCAGGGCAGGAATGAGAGGCAGGCATTGCCGAGAGCGGCCTGATTTCAGGAGCAAGTAAAAAAAAAATTAAATAAAAAAGGAGAATGGAAATCAATATTAATGCCAGAATGGGTGATCAAAGCGTCACAACCCAACGTATAGACCCCGAACTCTGAAGCTTGAAAGAAATGAAAAGATACACATGCGAAATCCTTCACACATTTCCAGGTTGAGCTTCAAAGAAAAATATAAACAGAACTGAACTGCCTTAAACGGTGGCTGCCTTAATTTTCAAGAGAGGGCTGAATGTCACTCAAGGTTAATCCAGAACAGTGGCCTTGGGGAAGGTAGAGTTGGAGGGTAACAGAGAAGGGAAACTTGGCTTAGAAATAAAGGAAAGGAAGACACTTGTCACTGGCGGGGCTGAGGATGGACTGACTTGGTGGTGAGGTTCAGAGTCAAGGCCACGGAGTGTTTAAGGTCTGCATCAGAGAAGACACACATCTTTCTCCTTAGCAGCCTTCATGTGCTATACAGCAAAACACTCCCTTGGGAAAATACTGAGATAAAGGGAGAGACAGCCATCAAATTTTAGAGTGACAAGAAAACCCTGCAAGCATCTAGGAGGACGTCTTCATAGCGGGATGAATAAGCTACTACCTAGAGGGAAATGTCTGGTTTCTGACTTCACAGGGCAGCCAGAACTAGAACTAGGTGTCAGGACTGGGATTTTGCCTATTCCAGCATGCTTACAAAGGCCCCATGGCCCAACGTGGTGGTTCTTCAGTTTTTGTTTGCAGAAAAGTCATTTGGAGAGTTGTTAAAAGGCAATTTCAGAAACAGTGACCGTAACCCAATAGCAAAGGATGGCACGCAGGCCTGAGCCAGAAGGAAGCTCCAGCTCACACAGAAGTCCAAAGCGAGTGTGTGAAGTCCTTCCTAGACAAGGGTGAAGTGATGACAGCAAGAATGTCCTCAAAGAACTTTCCATCTAGTGGCTGTTCTGCTTCTCTCAGGCCGAGCACCCTGTGGGCACTCAGTAAACGTCAGCTGAGAACAACAGCGGAAGCCTCTGCCGGCTGCTGCTTCACGGATGTTCAATAGTAGAAAGAAATGATGCCTGACTGTAAGATGGGTTGCAAACCCCCTCAGACGGACAGAATGGATACGGGGATGGGACGCTATGGTCATCAGTGTCAGTAGTATGTATTTATGTTGCAATTTTTAAAAAACTGAAATTAAAGTTTGGACCCATACCATTTTGCCCCATCCCCATGTTAAAACAAAATATAGGCTCAGCACCTGTGGCTCAAGTGGCTAAGGCGCCAGTCACATACACCTAAGGTGGCAGGTTCGAATCCAACCCCGGGCCCACCAAATAACAATGACGGCTGCAACCAAAAAATATCCAGGCATTGTGGCGGGTGCCTGTGGTCCCAGCTACTTGGGAGGCAGAGGCAGGAGACTTGCTTAAGCCCAGGAGTTGGAGGTTGCTTTGAGCTGTGATGCCACAGCACTCTGCCCAGGGGGACAGCTTGAGGCTCTGTCTCAAAAAAAATAAAATAAAATAAAATAAAAAATAAAACAGGTTTTGGGGATGAATAATTCTGGAAGAAGTTGCTCCCATCTGCCTTCTACCCTCCTCTCCTCCTCACACCTGTACAGAGGGACCAGGGCTGGCAAAAGCAGCCACACCATGGTTGGGGTCCCTTGTGGTGTCTCGAGGCACAGGGTAAGCCTGTCTGGCTCAGAAGGCTGAAGTTCATGCGCACCCCAGAAGAGACACACAAAGAAGCCTGAAGTTCACATCCCAGAAAAGAGCCGGCGGGAGAAGGAGGCTGAGGCCTGGATAGCTGTGTTGACTGTGTTGAGTTCCCCTCTGGGCTGACATGTGACTGCTACAAGGTATGTCGAGAGAAAAGGGAAAAAAGGGCAGCCTGGGGGAGAAGGGTGTGCAGCAGGCCCAGACTCGCCTTCCTGGTTCTGTCTCATCAAGCGACTTGTCAACTTGATTGATACAAACAGTGCCAAATCTGGACTCCTAAATTAAGCCGCTCCTTGTTTAACATTTTTGTTAAAGTTTAAGGGAAAACGAAAGTGTGCAGAACAAAACCAAACAGCTACACACCCTTCCCGTTCGTCCTGGGTGTGTTTTTCTATTCCCCCAAATACTAAAGACCCAAATGAAGCCTTCCAGACCCCTCTAGAGAGGACCACTGAACGCAGACCCCATTTCCTCTTTACAACTCCATCTCCCACGATTTGAGATTTAAGTGATTGATGTAATGAATGGCCTCACCTATAGACTCCCCCACCTGAAGGGAATTTTATGATTCTCTCCTCAGGTGGCCTCTTTCCACCACTGTAAAGTGGTTTGTTGGCTAAAGCCTCACACAAAAACTTCATTAAGCAGAGTAATTTATCTCAGCTACTGTAGCAAACAAATCTCAGCAGCCCCGTTCAATGAGGGGTATCAGGTCACATAAAGTCGCAAGAGGTCAAGAGGGTCTTCCTCCTTCCAGGACTCAGGGACCCATTATCCTGCCACACTATGATACCACCGTGCCCACTTGTGGCCTTCCAGGTTGCTGAGGAGGGAAACGGACAGGAGGCATCACGCTGACTTTTAACTACCTCTGCCCAGAAGGAACACAACCCACTCCTGTCCAATAACCAGAACTAGTCCCTCAGCTTCATCCACAAAGCAGGGGAGACCAGTAAAAATAAGAAAGCTCTAGAACCCTCGGCACGCACGAACTCCGCCATGACAGCAATGAGCATTACATGTAATAACAGCATACATAGCTGGGAGGGGCTTTTTTTTTTCATACTTCTACAGCTCACGTCTCAGTAATTGTTACTGCCATTTTGGGTAGTAATATTCTCTTCTGGTGTTCTACTGAGGGAGCTAAGTAACTAAACATGATTAAAAGCAAACAGAATGACAAAAAGAGCAAATCTTCTTTTGTCTATATTAAGGGTCAGAATGTGCATGCGGTTAAGAAAGAACAGTGGGGGCTTGGCACCTGTGGCTCAAGTGGCTAAGGCGCCAGCCATGTACACCCAAGGTGGCAGGTTCGAATCCCCAGCCGGGGCCCGCCAAACAACAATGATGGCTGCAACCAAAAAATAGCTGGGTGTTGTGGCGGGCGCCTGTGGTCCCAGCTACTTGGGAGGCTGAGACAGGAGACTGGCTTGAGCCCAGGAGTTGGGGGTTGCTGTGAGCTGGAATGCCATGGCACTCTACCCAGGGGTATAGCTTGAGGCTCCTGTCTCAAAAAAAAAAAAAAGAAAGAACAGTGGGAACAACCAAGAAAGGGGTGAGTAGAAGAAAACAAGGGGAAAAATGACAGCTGGTACCATCTCTGGGGAGCACACCGCAGTCTCTAGACACAAACATCCCGTCCTCCATGCACACACACTGCTACGGTTTGAACGCATCCCCCAACCTTTGTGTGCTGGAAACCCGATGTCTCACCAAGTGGTGTTGGGAGGTGGAGACTAATGGAAGGGCTTTGGGTCATGGGGGCACTGCCCTCACGAATGCATTAGTGACGCCATGGTGGGAGTCAGTTCCTTGTAAACAAATGAGATCAGTCCCCTCTTACTTAAGGTGACCAGATTTTAACATTGGTAAAGCAGGACCCCATTGACATGGGGGGGGGAGGGAGATCCTTAATTAAAAATTTGGTCTATATGGAGCAACAAAAATTTTCACAGAACACAAAAATAGTATTGTAATTTTTTTTTAAATTTCAACATAAGTACAATTTACAAATATAATACATTTTAGAAAGTTACGTATAGTATTATTTTATTCTTTGGCATATTTCTCATTTGAGTGAATTTTTTTTAGTAGATTGCTGTTGTTGTTTAAAAGGTCATGAAATTTTTCATAAGAATTTGTTAAACTATATTTCACACATAAAATGGCTTTCAAAGTCTCAACACTTAATTGTGATTTTTCTGATGTCCACACTTTATTTACCATAGAAAAAAATGTATTCAGTCACAGCATTAGTTCCTGGTAAGGACAGCGCATATCCCACAACTTTTAGTGCATTATTGTATAGAACATGGTTTGTTTCAAAATAATGAAATATTTCTAACCATTTGTTCTCTATTGTGATTTTTTGCCGATGCCCAAGATTTAATCTTTTCCTTATCAATGTTTTTTTTAATAATGATACCTTGTAAGTCGTAAGTGTCACTTTCAAGGTCAGCGCTAGACTTTTTGCTGCCACTATAAAATATAAATAACACGAGTACTGTCTGCTAAATTCATGAAACCAATAAATAAATTACCTAAATTATCTGAATAGCTGATTTGTTGACATCACTTTTTTAACTAGCACTAGCACGCAGTACGATGTGTATCATCTGAGAGACAGTTATAAAATGTTTTTTCATGGGTGCCAATGCTAAAAAATGCCATTGTTCATTAAGTCCAAACAATGGTGGTTGAATTCTAACAACTGATCAACAATGTGAACTTTGATAAGCAGTTTTCTATACTCAGTTCTCAACAATTATTTGTTATTATTAAAGTTTAACATTATAAAATTAACAAAAATAATATAAAACTCATATCCTGGCAAAATAGCCTCATGGCAGCCGAAAACCATATATTTCCTTCTCATTCTCCTGCTGTTCCCTAGCTTGTCATGCATTCTTTCCAAAAATTGGGACTTTTTTAAAATTCCGTGGGATGTGGGACAAATTGTTAAAAATCGGGACTGTCCCACCTGAGACGTCTGGTCACCTTACAACACAGGGAGAAGCCCTCACCAGACGCCAGCTCCTCCATCGAGGACTCCCCAGCCTCTACAATCGTGAGTAACAAACAGTTGTTCATAATAAAATTACCTGGTATCAGGTATTCTCTTACAGGAACACAGACTAAGACACATTTACATGCAGCCCCAAAATATCAGAGGTTCTTAACACT
>CAUYQV010196302.1:0-41311 GCA_963574575.1 Galagoides demidoff | reverse complement strand
TGCCATGGCATCACAGCTCATAGCAACCTCCAACTCCTGGGCTCAAGTGAGTCTCCTGCCTCAGCCTCCCAAGTAGCTGGGACCACAGGCGCCCGCCACAACGCCCGGCCATTTTTTGGCTGCAGCCATCATTGTTGTTTGGCGGGCCTGGGCTGGGAATTTGAACCTGCCACCTTAGGTGTATGTGGCTGGCGCCTTAGCCGATTGAGCCACAGGCGCCGAGCCCATTATGTGTATTTCAATACATTTACACATTTTTTTTTTTTTTGGCAGTTTTTAGCTGGGACTGGGTTTGAATCCACCACCTCCAGCGTATGGGGCCGGCGCCCTACTCCTTTGAGCCACAGGTACCACCCTACACAATTTTTTTTAGACAGAAAAAAAATACCTATGTATCCTTATTTTAACCTATCAGGTTTTAAAAAGTAGTTATTTTAACCCACAGTGGCTCCATATGGTCAAAATATGGAGCAAGAAGCAAGTACATTTAAGGACACAGAAGGTAATGAAAACAAAAGTCTAGGCACTTTCACTAAACTACTGGAAATATCTGGTTCTAAAAACAGCTTTAATATTTGCCCTCTGCCTAGAATAGTTCTCACCCAAACCCTAAAACCAGAGTATATGGATTTTAGAAGCAAGAAAAGGCAGACCGTGCCACACCATGAGGCTGGCTCTGCGGCCCCTCCCGAGCTCAGCTGACATTCTTTGAGATTCCTGGAGTGGGTGAGTCAGGGCTGAAGACTCCCAGGCCGAGTCCTCTGCGTCTCCTCCTCTCCAGAACACCCAGGTGGAGGAGTAAGTAGCCTGCTGATCTCATCCCCTCCACGGAGCTCTGTGAACCTGACTATTCCCACAAGGTTGGCTTTTTTAGAATTCAGGGATACAGTGAGCTACATATAAAACGTGGAGTGTGGACCAATGTGTCTAACCTAGAAACGCCCCCAGTAAGCACAGTGCTGTGACCAGGCAGGAACCTGGGAACTCTCTTACTTTGACTCAAGAGACTGGGTGGCCGGGCTCCTAGAGTCGCACACTTACCGGTAAAGCCAGCCAGCACGGCTGCAGGTATAACTGGTTTGCCTTGCTCCACGGGGTCACTCCTCTCCTGGATGTAATCCTTGAAAGACATGGTCGGTTTACTGAGGCAGAGAGACTGGCTGCAGTCGTCCTCGAAGCTCTCAAAGGAAGGCACCCTCTGCACATCCAGCAAGGATGACTGGCTGTTCCAGGACTGCAGCAGGGACTCCGAGCTCTCGAAGCTGTCGGTGCCATTGTCAGAGGAGTCGTGGTCCTTGGGCTTCCCTGGCAAAGACAACCAAACACATGCTGTGACTCCTCAAGGACACGAGGTGGCCCAGGGCCGTGAGCACTAACTGCAAAGTGGTCTCGGGTTTGATGGTGCCACCCCAATATCCCCCAGTGCTCCCTGGATGAGCATCAGACATAACAACAAGCAAAAGACAGACCCCGGAAGAAAACACACTGTGCGCGTTCTGTGGGAATCTAAACGAAGTTCAAGAGCAGCAAAAACCAATCCATGACAATAAAAACTCAGGGTGGCTTCCTTTTGGGGTGGGGATGGTATTGATGGGAAAGAGGTTTGTGGAAGCCTCTGGGCTGCTAGAAACGTCTCCATCTCTACCCAGATGAGTATGATGCTGGTGGATGGACATGTACAAATTCCATCAGTGGTGTGACCTGAGATTTATCTGTGCACTGTATGTTACAGCTCCATAAAAAGCAACCTGTCACATTCCTGCATAGTCTTTAAAAAATACCCCATTGGGTGGAGGAATGTGGCCACAAGAACAAGGGCTGTGCCTGTTTACTCAAAATCTAGAGGGCCTAGACTAGTGCCTGGAATGCCCGAGGGGAGTGCTTGTGGGAAAGGCACTCAGAACACAGGCCAGCGCCTTGACCTCCTCCAAGGACTGAACGTGGGACACTTTTACTAAAGCCATTGTTAATGTCTGATGATGGCTCTCAGCTGCCAGATGCTTCCCATCTTACCAGAACTGTTGGGGAGCAAATTCAAGTTGCTGGCTGGGAAGTCCTGTCTGACCGGGCAGTAGCTGACGCTGACGGTGTCAAGCCGGGACTTGGGGAACATCTGAAAGTCCTGCTCAGAGCTGAGCACACTGGGCGCAGATGCTGGACACACGCTGTCCAGGAGGCCGCCTTTAGGGTAATTCTGCGTCTGAACCCCGTACTGCGCTTGCTCGGCACCAAAACCTGGAGCACACAACGGATGGCAGAGGTCTCCAAGTCAGCACTGATGTGACAACCAAGCACCTGAGCAAATCCCAGGTGACTACCCTGCTCACTCCAGCCCCCACAGAGCTAGGTGGAGAGTGGGGCAGTTTGTCCCTAAGACTTCTTCTCAAAGGTTTCATGTGCTCAAGCAGTAAACCACTGCCAAGGTGCTGCCCCACAGCCTCCTATCTCCGTGGCTCTAAGTGTAGGGGTGTCCAACCTTTTTTAAAATTCTTTGCTGCAAATTGGGACAATTGAAGAGGAGTTACCTTGGGTTACACGTTAAATACACAAACACTAGTGACAGCCGATGAGCAAAACAAAAGGTCTGTGCATACTTTTTGTGATTATCAGACACCACGGATAAACAAAACAGCCCTCAAGTAATTAGCCAGTGGCTCAGGGGCCGCAGGTTGGACACCCTGCCTAGTGCTTTTGTGTTACCCCAGAGTGGTAGGGCTCCCCAGATTTCAGCTTTGAGGTTCAGAGAGACCAAGTGATCTGTCACACAGTATGGGACTTGTATGGAGCAGAACCAGGCTGTGAAACCCCGTTCTGATAACAAGCCCATCTTTTTCCTTCTCCCCTTCACACTGCACCTCTCCCCGTCCATCAGGGAATAGCTCATTTTCTCTCTTACTGTGACTCAGGCTCAGCAAGCAGAGGGTCTCCCACTGTGCCACGTTCAGAGAGACCTCCTGAGCAGTGTGTGGGGGAGGATGGGCTTCTCCTCCCCTGCATGGAAGCAGAGAGCACCGCTGAAGCACACTGTTCTGACGACCCCCCAACCCACAGGCTGGCCTCCCCAATACCAGCTACCAGAGGGGGACCCAGATTCCATGACAGCTCTCTAAAGTCCTAAGTCCAGTGCAAATTTTACAGCGGCTGCCAACACACCTGCGCAGGCCATCTCCTGTTGGTTATATTAGATTAATGTCTGGTGACCACGGTAACTAGGCTAACGTCATGCTGGTCTTTGCTCTACAAAATGCCTAGACCAGGACTAATGGCACTGACCAATGAGAGATCATGTGAACTTGTGTGATTTAAAATTTTCTAGTGGCCATTTTGAAAGAGCAAAGGAACAGGTGAAGTTAATTTTCTTATTTTATTTGCCCTAACCCATCAATTATCATACTTTCACATGCAATCAATGCTAACCATGATCAAGGAGATATTTTGCATTCTGTTTCGTTCTAAGGCTTCCACAGCCAGGGTGCATTATATTCTTACTACACATCTCCCTGAAGACTGGCTGCATTTCAACTGCTCAGCAGCTCAACACCCACGTGTGGCCACTCTATGGAACAGAGGATGCAGACGGCCCCCAGGGGAGCCTCCATTACAGTCCCCGTCTGCCTTAAGACCAAGTTCCAGAGGGCTGACTCAGTTGAACTGACCTAGCGTATTACTGCTAATCCAGTGAGGGACAGAGTTGAGATGTGAATTTTCTTCATACTGATCTTCTGTCTTTTCTTGGTTTTCTGGAAAAAAAAAAAAAAAAAGACATAAGATGTCAGAGCAAGATAAAAACTACTGATAAGAAACAGCTCACTCTGCATCACTGCTCTCTGCTTATTTCAAACCGACTAAGTGCACGGGATGCTTCCCATTTAATCTCGGGGGCTCTGCATCACTGTATGTCTTTTTCTAGAAACCTAGAGACAGCAACACCTTTTTCCAATAACTAGAAAATAAATTTTCCAAAATGAATGATGTGATGGGTAAGGTCAAATTTTCCATCACAAAATTTGGAAAACCCAGATTGAGAATTTAATTCACTCATGTATTCAGGAGATAGTTAAACATTTATGACGTCCCTGAACCAGAGACGGGAAAATAGGGGACGAATGAAACAGACACAGTGCCTGTCTCAGGAGCCTTCGGTTCCGTCCCACTGCTCCAAGCCCCGACAGTTTCCCCAGGGTGTGGTGGGAGTCTGCAACTGGACACGCGTGAACTCTGAGAGGGAACAGGTCTGTGCTCTGCAGACGTGTGCTTACTATGAACACACAAGCCACACACAGACTTACACGTCCACGTAATGGCAAAACAGGCTCAATGTGACAAGAAACAGACTCACCAGAAACTTGTTAGGTAGGAAGTTCAGACAGAATTTGGGGGTCTTCAAAAGTTAAGTTTCCCTGGCCTTCAGAAGCCATGACTAAAAAGCTGGTGGATGAACTATAGGTCTTTCTGAGAGTCTCAGAGTCGACAGGAGATGTTCAGACTATGTGTGTTTAAAATCAATTAAGTGGCAGGGTACAGTGGCTCACGACCATAATCCTGGCACTCTGGGAGGCCAAGGTGGGTAGATTGCTTGAGCTCACAGGACTTCGAGACTAGCCTGAGCAACAAGATCCTGCCTCTACCAAAAACAGAAACACTAGCTGGGGGTGGTGGTAGGCACCTTATTCCCAGCTACTGGGGAGGCTGAGGCAAGAGGATCACGTGAACCACAAGTTTGAGGTTGCTGTGAGCTATGATGCCACGGCACTTTACCCAGGAAGAAAGTGAGACTTTGTCTCAAACAAACAAAAAAATCAATTAAGTGAAAAACATTTATCTGAACTCAACAAATGCTAATTATCTTTTTTTTTTTTTTTTAATTTAAAGGTCCTTACTGCAATTTTCTTCCTTTATTTAACTCAATATATTTTAAACATTGGTCTCACTGCTCTTTTAAGTTCTGAATCAAGACTTTCTCTGTATTTGGTGACATTACTATTAATTAATGAGTAGTTTCTATATATATGTCAATTTTTAAATATATATTAATTACTTGTATAAACCTATCCCCCCACCCCCAATTCTCTTTGTTGGATTCCATTTAGGTTTAGGAAAAATTTACTGTAAAATTCAGAGTTTATCTGAGTAAAATCCTCCTTACATGAAAGCTGACTTATTTCTTTTGTTGCTATAAGGTGAGTTCACAAAATACAGGAATGTTTGCTGGCCTATATATCTGAGTCAACAAGGATTCCCATAATGAATGCAGTTTGGCAACGTGAACAATTTAGTGACTAAGGCTACTGCCTTGTGGCTATTCTTCATGCTAAACACACACACACATATGTACTTAAGTGGAATAAAAAAAATCTATAAACACTGCCACATATCTGACTCACTTGAGTGGTACTTTGGGGCAATTTGCTCTTTGTCATTTGAAATGCAAACCGTACAAGAACTATCATTGCTTGTCCCTGTCACGGCTCCCCCTGGACCAGGAGGGCAGGTCACGCAGCCGGTACCTTTGATCATCTGCTCCAGATGTTCCCAGAGGATGTCGCCCACAAAGTCAGGTGCCAGATCCAGAAAGCGCTCCTTGCCCAGGTCACACAGCACCCGGCCATTCATGCCGAACCTCTGCAGGTTGACGTTCACCAGGCTGAACTCGTTGGTTGCCCAGAGAAGCCACTGGCATACTTGCTGCTCGCTCCACAGCCACGGATCTACCAGGAGGAAAAAAAGACGGAACACACAGGTGAGAAACATGGAAGGGCAGTGGGACCGGAGCCATCCCTACAGGACTCACAAGGTCCAGGAAAACCAGAACCAATGACATGAGCAAGACCCCACTATGACAGGGCCCAGCAGAGTCTAAGACACTAAGGACTCCTAACACAGACATGACAGGCCTTCAGCTGATGGGGCTGAAATAAAAACTGGCTCGAGTTAACTATATCAATGCTACTCTTTGCCAAGATACCACAAGCAAAAGCTTAGCAAGTTATGTCAAGACCAGATAACTGCAGTCAAACTGGACTGTTCTTCTGGACCAACACAGGCTCAGGGGAGCTGCACTTACTCTTTGGAATGCCAAGGCGACGCTGCTCCTTTTTGAATCCACTGAAGGTAGCTTTTAAGGCCTGACTCATCACAGCCTTGCTGCATGGAGTTAACAAAGGCAATTCACAGTTGTTCGAATCTGGAAAGAAACCCCAGGGTGGAATTAGGACTTCAAGTTGGCAATACACAGTATGTGTATCGGGTGAGCATTTGGGAGAGAAATCTTAGTTTTGGGGAAAGAACAATTCTTGGTGAATCCTTAAAAGAAAATACCAGCAGAACCTCTGTGAGTTGACCACCCAAAGGACTAACACAAACTGGTCAACATACAGAGGTGGTCACCATGAAGAACTAGGCCTGCTGTCCATGTAGCGCATGTCTGGTTTATGGAAACTAGGTCGACAACTATGGAGGCTCTACTGTTTATAAGTTATGTTTACATATAATTATATAAAATGGATACATAGTAATTTTTTTCTACTAAAAGGAAGAAAGTATACATCTCAAAACTATGCCAAGGAAAAAAGAAATCTAAAATAAAACTCAAGATTTATTCTATTTTTCCAGGCTTTATATAGAAGTTATACATAGGTAAAATTTCTATTTTAAAATTTTAGACAATGAAAGGAACTTTATGGTTTTTGGTTAAAAGGCTTAAAAGGATTGCAAATGTGTCATTGGAAGTTACTTCCATTAAACTAAGTAGCAGCAGAGGCCTGAGTACAACGTGAACCTAAAGCATTGTCAAGTAGGCACACCTTCAATTTTTATAGAAAAACAATCTCTAGGTGGCCTCAGCAATTTCAAGAATGATAAATGGCTGTCACAAGACGTGCTTATGCAAGCATGTGTGTTTTAATTAATTTTCAGGGCTGTATTTTCTAGCACCTACTTCATATGACAAAGTCATCTCTGGAATGTTTCCAACTAATAACTCTAGCACAGTAATTGCACAGACATTATCTGACGTGCTATTTCTTTAAAAAGATAAAACAATGACATTACAAATTACAGAAATAAATACAGATGGGTAAAGACTACAAAGAATCATTTGTTGCCCCAAAACTTGGGGCAGGGGAGATGATTTAACTAATGACGTGAACCCAGAATTAAAAGCTGGCATGCATGTTAATGTCCCCTGTTTTCTGTCTGTTTTGCAAACTAGAGCAGACAGATGCTTTGCTAATGTTGAAAACATTCACAAAGGAAATCTCAGGGGTTCCCCTGCAGTTTGCTGATAGCAGCTCTCTGGGGTGCGTCTGGCACTGGAGGTGGAATCACCAAGTCCCACAAAGAGAAAACCACCTCCTCCCTCTGACCTTTCATACCAAAGAGTGGAGATACCAACATTTATCCCTTAGACCTGTCATCTCTTTATTAACTGAGCCACTTAGGGAAATCACGCACGATGTGTCAGTCTAAGGAACAAATTACCATAGGAAATGGAATCCAAGCCTGTTGGCACTTCTTGGAGTGTTTGCTCTTCATTTAGTGAGGGGAATACAGCAAAAAGGGACCCATCAAAAGTGTCAAAGGCTGGCTGGCGCTAAACGGGTGCAAAAGAAAACAAATAATAACATTACAAACTAAGTACCTGTATTTAAAGGGTTCCAGGGGTGATCTTACAGACAGACTCCGTTGCACATGCTATCAAATCAGACTTCAAAGTGACCAGAATTATTCCATTTTTCTCTAGATTCTTCAAATAAACTCACAGTCAGAAGGACTAGGAATTTGTTTTAGTGGCCTAATTCACTTAAATCAATCAATCAATATGTCTAAAAATAACAGAATCTTAGAATTCAGGTACCCCCTCCCCCGTTCTCCAAATGCCTGGTCCTGTGATTACACGGGAGAAAAATTCAGTCAGGCTGTGTGTATAAGGAAAAAGACCTCTGAGAAGGCAGCGCTTTGAGTGCAGCACAGATAAAACAGAAGGCAAATGACAGGATAGAAGTTGAAAATCAAGTGATGAAATAAACTATCTTGGAAGGCTGTATTTCAAAATGTTTACCATGAAACAATTTCACGGAAACTAGAGCTATTTTTCCTCATCAATTCCAATGGTTCAGAAAATAGTAACACATGAAAAAAAAATCCCTTTACACATTTTGTTTTATGAAAAGTGAAGTGTCTTAAAAAGATGCCTCCAAATCACCTACTAAGGGGAATGATTTTGAAAGGAAACAGTCTTAAAAGTTAAATTAAATTATCTACAATTGCAGGAAAAGAAAAAGCCATACACACAGAAGGACAAAACCTTACACTCTGTTGATTTCTCATCATCTCACAGAACAGTTATGAAAGAAACATCCTTTCGTGTCAGACTCATTTCAGTAACAGAGAGCATCTTGATTCATCACTGCTTAATTGATTGAGGGCAACGTGGAGAAAGGCTGTATTTTTTTTTTAACATAATCTGGAAATCCCATGTCATGTGTAATATGGTGACCCATCTGTTGACTCACCAATAAAAAAAAGTGTAACACATCTACAAATAAAATCGGTTTGAGTGCTTTCTTTTTAGAAATGCAGACAATGAATGACGCACTGGGAAGACAGCAGGGCTCAGCTGGAGCTGGGCCAGAGAAACCCCAGACAAAGGTGAGCACTGCCGGGGGCCAGGGAGCCAGGAGCGGGACTCCACCAAGCAGTCACAGCACTCCTCCCCATTCACAAACTTCCGCAGAGCTAATTTCGGTGAGATGTCTAATAAACTTAAAAGATTCCCACCAGCATGGCCCATGCAGCTAAAAAATGCCTTTCCTGACTGTAATTTAAAAAACAAACAAACAAACAAAAAAAAAAACCAAGAAAAAACAGGAAGGAAGTCAAAGAACACTACCAATCTGGGCTTCATATTTCAACACATCAGTGTGAGCAATGGCTGTTTCTCCACCATCTCCAGGAATCACACAGGCATCATTAAATTAACTGAATTCATAGAAGGATTTTTTTCTTAGGGGTGTGGTTTCAACTTAGTAGCGTAATTTCTGCCACGCTTAAAATATCTGGCCAAATTAAACAAGAAAACTGAAGTTTGGTGACCTTTACAGAACTCCAGAAAGGTCTATGCCAACTTCTGGCTCCCTGGGCTACATCAGACAAATAACCTCAGGAATGATTTACAAAGGCAGATGTACCAGACCAGAGATACACCAGCATTATGCAAGACATTGGGGAGGCCGATCTTAAAACCACTGCTTCTGAAACTTGTTTACTACGTAATGCTACAACAGTCAAATACCACTGTCACATGGAAGGCAAATGGGAAATTACCAGTGTGTGTTACTAAAGAATGTTCCCAAAAGGAATTATGATAGAAGCTATATAAAATTTGTTTATGCAGCGAGAAGTCTCTTTCATCTTTAAACCGTTTTTTTTTTGGTTTATATAAACAGGCCTGCTTGCTCTCTGCACCAGTTAGGAGCAGGCTATCTACAACATCAAGGGCATCGTTCCTTCTCATGCAAGCAGCAGCAGCTGCCGGCTCTGTCTGCCTCTTCAAAGTGCTTTCATTCTGGTTCCCAAACAGCCTTCCCATCACCCAAGAAACCTCCTGGGTGGACAGAAAGGGCAGTAGAGACAGCCTCCGCAGCCGTTTTATGGAGAGTCTCGGCGTTTTCACCTTGGAAGGCGCCTCAGATAGAAACCACAAAAGCCTCACTGTATGAATTAAATGGTTCCCTATCTTGGAGCCCGAGTAGAACAGGTACCAAAACTGAGACCCAGAGCAAGAAAGCAAATCATCTAGAGTCACACAGCCAGCAAATTGAAAAGTTAGAACCAGACTTGTGGGGCCCAACCCACTGTTTATTCTCCTAGAGATCAAAGTTTCCATTAAAAGAAAAACTTTAAGACTTGCTCACTTACCTTGAGTGTTCCCCGGTAACCGTTAGCCACAGGGGCTACCTGGTCCATGTTCTTAATCCCAAAATCATTCATCTTGAATAAAAAAAAAAAAAAGAAGAAGCCATGATTGCGGGGATCAGGACTGAGGTGTATAGCTGACGAGTAATTCAATGCTGGGAATTCCTATTTAAAAGGTTTCCTGCCAAAGGTCTCCAAAGCTTTTCTCAAGAGAACAGAGGGGTATGCAATTTAGGTAATTAAATAATAATGCTGACTCCCCAGTGAATTCCAGATAAAGTCACCTGGCAGGCTGCTCAGAGCCTCCCAGCTGGGTTCTAGACTTCCAGAAGCCCCCCACCCCCACCCCAGGCTGAGACGCACATACCCACCAAGGGACAGAAAAGAACTTAAGACCAAGCCTGTTGCAGGGTTCCAGATCCTCCCCTGCTTTGAGTGCAGAGCTCAAATTATTTCTGGTTTTGTGTGTTGCTTAGCTGTGTATTTCTTTGTGGGAAAGTAATTCCAAGTCTGGTTCTGGCTTACTTCCCCTGCTTGAGTCTTATCTCACCCTAGACTTGTGCTGACCAAGCCAGCAGCCAACAGCCACACGTGCCCACCGAGCGCGTGAAGTGGCTAGTGTAAACTGACAAATGTGAACTACAATTCAAATACTTAGTCGAGAAAATATCTCAATAATTTGTACATTTATTGCATGTTTATGTAATATTTTGAACATATTAGGTTAATTTTAAATACACTGGAACTAATTTCATGTGTTTTACGATTTTTTAACACAGCTATCAGAAAATTTAAAATCCCACATGTGGCTTGCATTTTGCTGTAACATACTGAAAACTTCTCTGGGGCCCTAAAATGTAACTGGCTAGGTAGGTTACACAGGGTAGACAAAAAGTTCATGTGCAATTTAAAATAGTTTAACATAGTAAACAACTGCACGCCAACTTTATGCCCATCCTGTAGTATATTAGTAAGAAACATAGAGGTATTTATAGAACTGCACCAAGTAACCCACAGGTTACTCAAGGCCATTCCTCACTGTCCCTGCTTGGGAGGCTCCAAGGGGACCCCCCACCCCCAGCCCAGGGAGCACTCCCACCTGTTAACAACTCAGCACACTGAAGAACTAAAACACTGTTTAACAGAACCTACTAGAGGTGGCAAGTACCACATTCTCAAGGAACTATCTGACTTCTGTTTGTGCTTGCTAGTTTTCTTTTTATGATCAGCATTATGGCTAAACCAGACCTTCCAACAACCCCACCACCCAACAAACACAAACACCCTTTAGCTCAAAGGTGGTAGGAAAGAAAAGAGGCCTCAGCAATGGCTGTTAAGACTCTTGGCCTGCAGGTCATGATCAGGGTAGGCAGCAGAGGATGGCCAGCACTGGTGATTAGTAACAGTCCTGTGGCAGGACAGAGGAGGAGCTATCTTGCATTAAAAGTGGCCACATTTGTTCGGAATCTCCACTTGGTAGATTATGTCACATACATTCACTCTACAATCAATACTTCCTCCTATGGATGGCTGCCACTGCCAAAATGCAGTAGTCACTCTGGGCTAAGTTAGCCTCGTGCTGTGAACCACACACTCCTATCCCATCCAATCTCCCTGCATCCCTGAGGGCAGAAGTTACACCATCTTACAGTGAAACAACTGACTGAGCAAAGTGGAGTAACCGGCCAAGATCACACAGCTACCACTGGGCCTCCACAAGGCAAGTGGGGATCAAATCAGTTGGGCATGGTCCCAAATCCTCAGTTCCTGCACTGTGCTGGGAGAACACCAATGGACAGCAAAGGACCCTTCCCCACTACATTGTGATGGGGCAGACAGCACACAAATATGACTAGGCCAGTCGCTACCCTGTGCCATAAGAGATGCTCCTTAGCTTAGATCTCCATGTCACTATCTGGGTGAAATAAATCCTGTTATCTGTTGATTAAATGAATAAACAAGCTTTAGACAGAAGGCTAAAATGATAGACATCTTGGGTGTTGCCAATTATCTATCCAGATCGGGATGGGTCAGCTCTTTTCTTCTTTCGGTGTGCAAACTGCTTGCTGACTTTATTCTTTCAGCTTCTCAAGAGATGGACAGAGAATGGCAGTGGAAGGCAATGGAAAAGCTTCGCCAGCTTTTGTGTACAAATGCCAGGAGAAAAGGCAGCCTACCACTCCCACATAAAGAGCTGTAATTACTAGCTACAGAATAGAATTCTTTTGTTGTCCAGCTTTTAATGAGTTTTGTAAAAACCATGTAGAATTAAACTCCTCTACTAAATGGTTTCAGGCAGACACACAACTAATCAAATTTAAGTTCTCTGATTCAACTTGGCTTGTTAGGTGGTAGACAAGTCAAATTTTGCCCTTAAATGAATTTCAAGTTTAGGTCCTTTTGGTACTGCCATTTGAGCAGTGCTTTTCAAAAATGGCGCAAAGGTTAAGAGTTGGAAATGGTTAAACAGTAAAACAAGGAGAATTTGCCTGACAACAGTACCCTTATGGAACAAGTAATGACTTATGTAAGACTAGAGCTCAGGTTTTTATTTAGGTAATTTGAAAAAAAAAATGAAAACCTGAAAGACTTTGGATTTTAAGGTTGGTTTGCTTTTTCCGCTTTGAAAGCGATCGGTTTAGAGATGAATGACTAATCCCAGAAATGAATATTAGAATATTTCCCTGTGGGACAGAGGGTGCTAACATTTACTGTACTGTGATATTACTCAGAATTTTAATAAAGCTTAATGTGGAGATTTATCTCCCTGATTGGCGGTGGTGTGGTCAGGCAGATAACACACAGGCGCGTCCACTGTATGGAACAAACATTATCTCTTACTGGTGAATTAAAATAAATTACTCCTATCTCTAAAGAGGACTGCTCATTTCTTTACTTTCTAAATAAGTAGCATGTCAACTACTATTTTAGGCTTCCCTGAAATTGAGTACAGGCTAACAGACAAGATTTTCTGCGCTTAAAAATATAATAAAAAACACAACCCCCAAACAAACGCTGTTACCCCTCCATTCAAATCCTTTACGAACCAGAAAATAAAGGCAACGCAGCACAGAGGTTCCCACTTCCGACAGGTTCCCTCCGCTGCGCTGGACAGACTCAGGGGCCCCTGGCCCTGGTACAAGACGTGGCCTAACAGGTGACCGCGAGACCCCGCTCCCGGCAGGTTTCCGCAGAGCCGCAGCCTCCAGGTGTTTCAGGCGCCTGGAGCCTAGATCCTCCCGGGGCCCACGCCGCTCCTGCAAGTCACCCCCCGAGCCCGGGCAATTCCGACACCCTCTCCGGTGCCCCCAGCCTCCCTCAAGGAATCAGGTCCCTGGAGCGCTCACCGGGCAGAAACCCACCCCCGATCAGGCCCGCGTCTCCTTTTAAAAACAAAAGCAAGAGAAACAAGCCAGGGCGCTCCGCCCGCGCCTGCCGCTCGGCGACCCGGGCGACAGCGATCAGAGCGCGCTGCCTCAGCCGACTCCCCCACTCTCGGGGGCCACTCGGTAACCGGAACACCGGCCGGAGCGGAACTCCGACGCGCGACCCTGACGTCCCCGGGCGGCCGCCACCCCCATCCGGATCCGCGCCGTAGGCCGGGGTCTGGACGTCGGCGACCCCGCGGCCTCCCCCAGCTCTGGGTGCCCTTCCCCGGGACGCAGCCGCGCGCCTAGGCGCTCTCCAGGGCCCCGCTCTTACCGCTGCGGGTAGGGCCGGCGCAGGGCGCGGGCTGCGGCTGCTCGGGACTCGCGGCTCCTCGATGCGCACCGGGCGAGGGAGAGCGCGGCGGGGCGCCGAGGCGGGCCGGGGGTACTCCGGGAGGCCGGACGCGGGCTCTCGGGGCCGGGCTCACCGAGCTCGTCAGCAGCCGGAGGAAGTAATCGGCCCGGCCCCCTCGCGGCGCGCTCTTCAGGAGTGGGGGGAGGCGGGAGGCGGGGGAGGAGGGGAGCGCGGCCGGGGGCGGGGCGGAGCGAGCGGAGGAGGGGCAAGGCGGTGCGAGGGGAAGGGGGCGGGGCGATGGGCGGAGTCGGCTTCTTCCGGCTCGGCCCTCCGCGGCGGCCCGCAGGTTCGGTTCTCTGTCTCTGTCCCCTGGCTCCGTCCCTCGCCTGCCGCTCCGTGCACCCCGGGCCTCAGCGCCTCACCCCGCGAGCAGGCGAGCGCGTGCCCGGAGGTCGGGCGGGAAGCGTGTCCGCGGCGCGGCGCGTGGAGCCGGCGGCACCAGGAGCCCGAGGGTCCTGAGGCGTGAGGCCGCCTGGGCCCACTGGGTCCGGTTCTTGGACAACCCCCCAAATGGACTTCGGGTGTCTGAAGGTTCTATCACTATGACCCCAAATGAAGTTGTGGAAGTGCCGGCGGGGCGGCTGGCTGGGCCACGGCGCTGACTGCCCGCCCCGGGGAAGCCGGGTGGCCGCAGCCTCCGGGGGAGGGGCGCCCCCTACAGCCGAGCCCGGCCCCGCGGCAGCCAGCCCGGGCCGAGCACCCACGGACGCTGTGCTTCGCTAAGGCGTTATTGCTCCCACCTCACGTAGGAAGGTGCTGAGCCTCACGAGAAACAACCTCCCAGGTCGCCTAATTGGGAAATTCGGGGTTGAAGCCCGAGAGTATCTGACTCCCCAACCACCACCTGTGGCTTCCATTTTTATCAGAAGGCACTTGAGTCCATGGCTAGAAACGTGTGCATTTCCTGTTTAGACTGATCAGATGCTCAATGTTTTGCAGGGAAGTTTAGATTTCTAAACGTGTAAGAAATCGGAGAGCCCAGCTTAGGCGAGGCCGTGGGATTGAAACTGGATGATCAAGTACTGCAATACCGGAAGTGGCCCAGCATCTCTGTTATTCAGGGTCCCTGTCTCCATGGCAACTCGGGATCTGGTTATCCGGAAAATTGAGATACTGTTTCGTCTTAATGTTTCTGGGTGGCTGAAAGTCTCTGGGTATCACAGTTGCCCAAGTCTGAGGCAGCATCTAACTGTTGAAACAACTGGGCGCTGGGGAATGGATATTCCTTGGAGATTGAATTAATTTGGATGGCTTCTCCGTGTATTTTCAGGCTGGAATCAGAGAACACAGGTCAGGAAGGAGTTCCATAAATGGAATACAGATCCTAAGTTACCATGGAGACATGAGGAATATGTTACTTTTCTTTTTTTTAACCATCAGAGAAAATCCTGACTCATCTGGGCTGCAGTTTCAGCTAATATAGGGTCTTTTTCTCTCCCACTGCTCACACAGCCCTTGCTAATCTGAGAAGCTTGGTGCAGGCGGCCATTCCCTGAAGCTCAGTTGCCCAGAGCAGCACTGCCTTGTGCCAGAGGACTGGCTCTCCTGCCTGCTGGAGCTCAGAGCTGGACGCTGAAGGGCTCCGTGGGGTCACTGAGGGGCTCCCTAAGTCCAGACAGCTTCTCTCCATACAGGTGACAAAGGTTGGAGGCTGGGAGCAGGCTCTTTGCTTATGCTGGGCAGTGTCTAACATCTGAGAGCTACAAGATGTCAAAATAAGAACACAGGAATTGGAGACAACCTGTTCCTAATTAGGGAGACTTCCTCTGACCCCTCACCTTGGGTCTCCTCTACAGAATAAGGGGTGATCATGGAACCTGTGTCATTAAGCCAGTTCTTAGATGCAGAACAGATCCGTAAAGAATTTATCAGAATGTTGAGCCACATGGTAGAGAGGGGCTCAAAGTGATGTATCTATTAGGTTTGTTTTCTGAGCTCCCCTCTGGGAGCATTTTTATGGAAAGGTCTTTGAAAAAAAACTATCATATACTTGAAAAAATACGGGTAATGATCATGGCCAGAAGTCCACATGGCAGAGCCGAGAGCTAGGGGCCTCCAGAGAGGAAGCTGGGCCTGTGTGCCCTGGTCAGCTGTGAGCCTGGACTCACATTCAGTCCCCTTTCCTCTTCCAAGGAGGCCTAACTGCACCCATGCAGCCCCCTGTTCCGAGTTCTGTTCTATGGTCAACCCATCTCTGCATTTGAGCAGTTGCAAGCTTCATGATAAAAGGGCCTGTCCTGGTTCCGGATCCAGTTTCTTACATATTCCTCCCATTATTAGCTGATTTCCTGGTTACTCAGCAGAATTAAAGCCCAGCCTGGCTAAAGCCTGTGATTATTCATTGACTATTATGGCACGATTCACAGGGAACACTGAGCTTTCCAGTAAATTAAACCTAATAAAAGCATAGCCCTTGTGCTTCAAGATCAAAAGTCCAAGGTGTTAGAAGGAAATTGAAAGTCAGAAGGTACCCGGATAGGGTGATAAGATGCACCATGGCAGACTGAGCTTAAAAGCAGTTGTAATGCCTTACTTAAAGCAAGAGAAACACAGAAAAGGAGGACAAGGGACATGAGAGTAGAATTAGGTGTTATAAAGACAAACTGCAGGGCCAAATGCGGATAAAGAGTCATGTAAAATCCAGACATAATTATAAAAAATGATCAGCTTACCCAAGTCGTCCTTTAAAAAAAAGCACACAAAAACATGTCTGTATTTACCTTGAAATCCAAATCAATACTTGACATACAGTTTGTGGTGGTTTCCAATTGCAAGTCAAATAGACGTCACTTGCTCTGAGGTGTATCATTTACTCATTTAGCAAACATGTGCTCAGAGGACAGAGATGAATAAAACTTGCACCCTGCCCTTGAAGTAAAAGGGAAGAAGACTGTACTGTAAAAAATCACACACAGAGACCAGGCGTGGTGCTAACACCTGTAATTCTAATGCTCTGGGAGGCTGAGCAAGAGAATTGCTTGAGGTCAAGGAGTTCAAGACCAGCCTGAGCAAGAGCAAGACCCTGTCTCTGCTAAAAATAGAAAAAAATAATAATAACTGGAGTTGTGGTGGGCATCTGTAGTCTCAGCTACTCAAGAGGTTGAGGCCGGAAGATTGCCTGAGCCCAGGAATTTGAGGTTGCTATGAGCTAGGCTGACACCAGGGCACTCTGCCCAGGGTGACAGAATGAGTTTCTGTCTCAAGGCAAAAAGAAGGTCACACACTCAGTGGCAGTTTGGAAATTCTTCGTGTGGGGAGCAGAAGAGGAAAGGAATGCACTTAGAAATAGAAATCGCTTAATTCTTGATAGGCTGGTGCCTGGGTTTACCGAGCTGACCATCCACGGGTGTCTGGCAGGGGTGGCTGTTTCACTGATACGTGTCACAGGATTGATAAGGTCAAGCTTTATAACTCCCACCTCCCCCTACTTCCAGGTCCAATCAGTCTTGCTCTTTTGCAGGCTGGCACCGGTATCAGCAATTCCCCACAGACAGGAGCCATGGAGCTGCCAGTCCTCAGGGTCCCCAGCTGTGCAAGACTGGGTAATGTGGAGTCTGTCCCTTCTTTATGATTCCTGCAAATAGCAGATGTGTTAAGTCTCGTGAGGGTCAACAACTTCTCTTAATGTTCTTTTATAATTTCTTCTGCTAGTTGGCAGCCTCCTTGGCCCCTGGGGTTCCTTGTGGGTATGAAGACCTGATAACTAGATCAAGCCTGCTATCTTAACCTCTGAAGGGCAGCCCACAGGGCCAGACTGCCAGGGGCCAAACTCCAGCCCCACCTTCCCTAACAGCCACCTGTAAGCCCCCTGGGCCTCAGTCAGTTTCTAAGTACTTAGAACAATGCTGGCATGTAATTAAGTCACAGCAGATCTCCTGACCCTGAGCAAGCTCCCTCCTGCATTCCCTCCCGGTCATCTTTGGTCAATGCCTGCCCTACATTCTAAGCAAGGGTATGGTTCACAATGAGGAATGAGGTCAAGACCAATGCTGTCAGTTGGAGCAATGGTTTCTTTGACTATAATTTTCTTGTGTGCAGTGGTAAGAACCCAGGAATGAAACACTGAATTTTAAAGCTGGAAACCATTTTAGAAAGTTGCTAATTAAGACCAAGTTTTTTTTTTTTTTATAATAAGGAAGCTGAGGCCCATGGTGGATAAACTCCTTGCCCTCAGTCATGCGGCTATTTCCTGGTAAGGCTGAGACCACAGTCCAGGCCACCTGCCCCCATGTCTACCACATGGCCACCCTGACATGGTCATTTTCCCTTATAAGGCAGTACTTTCAGAGGATACGTATAAACCACCTTGAAAATCTACCATGATATTAAACTCTATGGTGACGTGCTTTGGGCAAGTCTGAACAACCAAATAGTAATAGGGACCTGTTGTATTCTGTGAAATTGATAATCCCTAAATAAATGTGTCTGAACTGAGTCAGACCTGTCCAGATATATGATTCTGTAGTGGTGTGTTTTTTCTGAATCATAAACTAATTCCCACAGTATGCGCTGAACTGCAGCATGCTCCGAGGCTTGACTATTATGTTGCCAACTGGAAAACAGAACCACTGATCTTTGAACAAACTAAGAGTTAGTCATTATTGTGCCAGTCAGTCTAGCAAATGATTAAGTAAGGTTAACTCACATGCCACATTTGGTGACAAAATGAAATCTAGATTAAAGCAGTAGGCTAAAAAAATGTAACAGACCTAAGTAGGGATGCAGATAAATCATCCATACATCGGAATATGTAAGTGACCGCAATTCCCCCTTCATGTAGCAAACACACATGCCACCTGTAAGCCCTCCGGGGTCGGCTTTCCAATTGCTGCAAAACTTTACCCCCACATCTTCACATTTGGAGTCGGTCTTTGTCTATTTCAGACTGGCTGAGATGTCAGTTTATCTTGTCTGTAGCTGTGATGTCAAGTGCCCTGGCCACATGAGCTATGCTCCGTGATGTGACTCTCTCTACCACTAAATGCTGAATGTTACCCCCTTGGACATGCCCATCTAGAGCAGATTGTGGAGTGGGAAGAGAGCCAGCTTCTCACTCTTATCTCTCAAGCTGAGGGCCACCAGCCCTCATCTTCTGGAAGATTCTCACAGACGGAGATGCTACAGTTTTCCTAGCAAAGAAACACTGCTCAGAGCATAAATGCGGGATTTAATTCTGTACAGTTGCCATCTTGGAATTCATAATTTAGGAATAAGAGGCCCATTTTCATTTTGCACTGGGCTTCACAAACTGTGTACTTGGGGTACTGCCAACTGTGCCTTGTCAGCCCCCTGCTTGGGAGGTAGAGTGGGCCTCCGTGTCAGACTCATTCCATCTCAGTGTCACCACATTGTGTTTGTGTGTGTATGTGTAGATGTGCAATGCACACATGTACTGTGTTTCCCCGAAAATAAGGCCTATCCTATAAGTAAGCCCTAGCAGGATTTCTATGCATTTGTTAAATAGAAGCTCTACCCTGATAATAAGACCTAGTGATGGGCGTGGCTATGCAGCATATCTGAAATGCATGGTGTGGAGCAGTAAGGAGGACTGGAACACCTTTTATCTGCCACAGCTTCTTTCTCCAAGCTGTTTGCACTTGTGCAGGTGCATGTGGTAACCGTGGTCGCAGGCATCCTATTGTGCACGTGTGAACAGCTAGGGGAAAGGTGTTCACTCATCACTAGCGCCAGCCCCACCAACAAGGTCGGCTCCCTCTGTCAGGTTCCAGAAGAAGATGACTTAACTGTATTTGAATAAATGTAGATTATTGTATTATACTTACTAAAAATAAGACATCCCTTGAAAATAAGCCCTAGTGTGTCTTCTTGAGAAAAAATAAATATAAGACAGTGTCTTATTTTGGGGGAAACATGGTATACAAACACTTGTATTGAGATATACCTCACATCCCATAAAATTGACCCTGGGCTTAGTTCACTCCTCCACCTTAGACTGTGTGATTTATAAATATAGATTTGTTTCTCACAGTTCTGGAGGCTGGGAAGGCCAAGGTCAAGGCATCAACTGATGTGGTGTCTGGTAAGGTCTTTCTGTTTCTTTACTGTGTCCTCATGAGGCAGACAAAGGGGTCCCTCAGGCCTCTTTCATAAGGGCACTAACCCCTAAACCCCATCCAGGGGGGCTCCACCCTCACATCCTAGTCACCTTCCAAAGGCCCCACCATTTAGTACCATCACCTTGGGGGGTTAGGTTTTAGCACCTGAATTTTGGGGGGACACAGGTATAATCAGTTCCATGAAAAAACACAAAATTAAAACCCCGCACATGTTTTCTCCAGAGTTTTCTTAAGCTGTGGATTCCCAGACCAGAACATCATCATCTTTCTGTTTAACTAAACCTGTTAGCTTCTGAGTTGTCTCCCAGACTCTTGCCAGGATAACAGCACTCAACAGACTCACCACCCATGGCCAACCTATAACTTCTGAATTAGATTTTCTGCGTGTGTTACTTTCAACACAACCCGCCCTGGGACACATAGCCACATCCCTTATGATTATTTAACATTCTTTACTTTTTTTACTAATACTAATACTTGCCAATACTCTGTCTCCCCAGCATGAATTCACCCCACTGGGGCAAGAATTGTGTCTGTTTTGTTCAGCACTTTTCTGCGATGGCTGAGAACACTTGCTGACACCTATCCCCGGTTAGCCCAGGAGATGGATTCGAGGCAATTTTCTCATCTCTCGGGTGGCTTCATCTGTGATAAACTGCCTTTCTTCCTCGGCAGTCCTCCTGGTCTCAGGAATGGGTGAACAATCAGGCCTAGGCCGGGACCCCATGTGGGTTTGGTGACAGAAGCATCCGGACCATAGCAACCTGTTGAGGTATCAGGTTGAATGGTTTTTTGAATATTCATTGATAAGCGCAACCATCACCCCCGTCCATTTTAGAACATTTTTGTCACCTCAGGCAGAAACCTGTCCCTGTGGGTGAGGCCCCGTCGCTCCCCATCCCCTTCCTTTAGGAGGCTCCTTGCCGAGTGTGCCGCTCCCGAGGCCCATCTGTGTCGCAGGATCCGCACTTCTCTCCTCGTTGTGGCCTCTGTTTTGTTTGTATTATTTTTACTGTGCTCAGCTAGCCCATTTCTGTTTGTAGGTGCACGTGACCCTGCTGCAGTGGGGGTGAATCTCGGGGCGTGTTTAACACCAAGCAGACAGCAACCCTTGGTTTTCTTTCCTGGGACCTGGGCCAGGGAGGAAGACACCAAGTCACAGTGGGCAGCAGGGGCTGGACAGGTTAGCACAGGCTTTCCTGGGGTCCCACCTGTCCTGCCAAGTCCCCACGGCCACCCAGCACAGGGGAGAAGACAAGCACACTGGGGCAATTAGCTGCCCCAGAAGTAGCTGGACTCTCAGAGTGGGAGGGAGGCAAAGGTGGTCCCTCCCCGGCTCTAAGCCGGGACATATGTGTTTCTTGGCAGCAAAAAGAACCTCTGACTAAACTGAGCCAGTTTAGTACCTGCTTGTTTCTTTATTTTCATCCTATTCTTTGGTGTTTCTATAGGGAACGATGGAACGGAACTAGTCCTCTGCAAGAACCACCTGCTCTAATTTAGGGGAAAAAACAGGCATTTGACATTTAAAAAATGACTTTTCAGTGTGACTTGCGACTTCAAGTACTCATCTGTTAAACTTCAAAACATCGTGTCTATTCTCAGCTTAGCAGCCAGAGGAACCCTGCTAAAACATCTGTCAGCCTGTCGTCCCTCAGCTAAAACCCTCCAAAGACTCAGAGGCCCGGAGAGGCCCCCAGCTGCCTCCTCCACTTCCCTGCTTCACCCCCTTCGTGTTCCTGCTCCTCTCTGGGTACCAGGCAGTTTCCTCCCTCTCCCAGGAAAGCTGTTCCCTAGATTTCACGTGACACTGTCCTTCACTTCTGCCAAGTCCCTTCCAAAATCTTAGCAACTCCCTCTGAAGCAGCATGGTTTTTTTCCTTCAGTCCTTATCATTATTTAACATTCTTTGTTTTTTACTTTTTTACTAATACTTATTTGCTAATACTCTGTCTCCCCAGCATGAATTCACCCTGCTAGGGCAAGAATTGTGTCTGTTTTGTTCACTACTTTTCTGCCATGGCTGAGAACACTTCCAGACACCCAGTGCTCAATACATTTCTGTTGAATAAATGATGCTAATTAATTCTAAGGATAAATTTAATCAACTTTTAAAGGAAAATGTAAGTATGAATGCATATGTTAGATGTTTTATCAATAAAAAGACATAAATATATTGTGGAATGTCTTTTATAATACTTGGCTGAAATGATAATAACTACAGCAGTGGTAGCCCTTACCTGTAGGTAGTACTTTATACCTTTCGTGGGTGTACTTTTCTGTGACAGTACTTACATTGGATGGCATTACGAACTTCAGTTTAAGTGGCTTGCTCAAAGTCACAGGGCAAACTTCTAGAGGATTCAGGACTAACACCTTCTGATTTTTTTTCCAGAGTGTTTATTCGTTGAAACAAGTAGAATGACACTTTGCGTGTGTGTAGCCCTTCCAGTTTACAAACGCTTCCCAGATATCAGCTTCCTTGCCCCTTGCCCCTTGCCCCTTGCCCTGTGATTAGCAGAGCAAGCACTGTTATCGGGGGTTGACCACGGAGGGCACATTGACTCAGACTGGCCTTGTGCCCTGGTTCACTAAGCCGAGGGCCAGCCCCAGACCTCTGCTCTTTGTACCAATTTGAAGGCAGACAGTGAAAAATGACATCCCACTCCAACCTTATGACCTCCTTCTTCTTTGCAGAAAGGGGCACATCTTGCCCCTTGGCGTTTGACACTGTAATGCTGGTTGTTTTCATCATTGAAGAGCAGGCCTGGAAACCCATGTTTTGCACCTTGGCTGAGACATGTGTCTTGGTCTCTTTTTTTTTTGGAGACAGAGTCTCCACTTTGTTGCCCTCAGTAGAGTGCCATGGCATCACAGTTCATAGCAACCTCCAACTCTCGGGCTCAAGTGATACTCTTGCCTCAGCCTCGCGAGTAGCTGGGACTACAGGTGCCTACCACAACGCCTGCTATTTTTAGAGACAGGGTCTCACTCTGGATCAGGCTGGTCTCGAACTCCTGAGCTCAGGCAATCCACCTGCCTCGGCCTCCCTGGGAGCTGGGATTACAGGCGTGAGCCACAGCGCCTGGCAGAGTCTTAGTTGTTGTGGCCCTGCATTTCACAAGGGACCCTCACTCTCTGCCCAGCTTGCGTTTTACTTCGATGTGGTCGGGTTTCCCTTCTCTCAGCCTGCGTAGTAGCTCTTTCTCTACAGGGAACGATGGTGTGGCCCTGAAGCTGTTTGAATGTTGGCCCCCAGAAATATAATAATATCTGTGTCCAACCCCTAGAACCTATGAATGTGACCTTATTTGCAGATGCAGTAAGTGAAGGCTCTCAAGATGAGGTCATCCCGGTTCTCCTGGTGGGAACTCAAACTCTGCCTTGGTCTCACTCCTTCAGCTCAGACAGTTCCCCTCCTGGGGGGCCATAACTCAAATGGCAAGTGGTGCTAGAAGAACTCCCCGGAGGAGAGGCACGGGGAGACAAGCAAACAGTGAGACAGCCCCATGAGGACAGAGACAGAGGCTGGACAGATGCAGCAGTGAGCCAAGGAATGCCGGGGACCACCAGAGGCCATTGCCCACACCTTTATCTCAGACTTCTGGGATCAGGAACTCCAGAACCAGGCGAGGACGATTTTCTCTTTGCAACAATTTGTTACAACAGCCCCAGGAAACTAGTGCAATGTCATCATGAGAAGGGACCCTGTTGGGGAAAGCAAGAAATTTGAGTTGGAAGCCAGGAGCTACAAAGCATCCCAAGAATGTGGGGAACCTTGGCCAGAGCAAGAAAGTGTTGAGTAAATTCATGAAACCAGGTAAAGAGCAAAATGTTGGCCCAGGCAGTAACTTGGATCTTTGATATCCTGTGCATGAAAATGAGAAAAAGGAATTTATACAATGGCCTCAGTCAGCGGGGACAGCATGTGTCATCCCGTGGTGGCATTTCCAGGTTGAAAATTTAAGGACACTCCCTGGGGAGGAGCCACAGTCTGCAACTCAGGTGGAAAAAAGATCATGAAGAAGAATGCGATCTTACACGTTGAGGTCAGTTCCGTGTTAACAGTGGTGCGAGGTGGTGCCACCAGGAGATGAGAAGAAACCAGCGTGGTCCTTGGCTCTCCAGCTCCTGTGCCTTCCTCATTTCTCAGAGTTGGGTTCTCTGGGGCACCTCAAATCTGAGTCGGACCCAGTCCCTACGCCTCAGTTGGCAAGAAAGAGCTGGCCCTGTGGACTGCTAGATGGGGCTGAAAGCACACCTGCAGCCAGCCCTGGTCTAGGAGGCATGGGATTGTGTCCCAGCTAGTGCAGGGTCACTGCTGTGTCCCAGGAACCCTTAGTTCCTACTTTGCTGTGCATCATGACCTCCTCCTGCCCTTGGCCCTGGTCTTCTGATTGGCTTCTGCCTTGGTCTCCTTCCTTCAGCTCATACATCTCCCCTACTCGTATCCTTGTTCCCCTCCCAGACTGGAGACACACCCACATCACGCTGTGCAAGGACAGTCCCAGACAGTGCCCACCTGCCTGTCCTGCATGTGACCCACCCTGGGGGTTCCTTCTGTTCCACCTGTCAGCCTCTGGCAACATTATGTTGACTAGACATAATCCCAGACTATACGGACAAGGGGCAGAAGCAGGGTGGCCAGCCAGGTGACCACAATGGGAATAAAGGTTAAATGACAGGGCCTGGACCAGGTAGTTACTGGCAGGGATGGAGAACAGGGCTTCCTGTCTCTGGAACTGTTACCACTGAATACTAGAGCCCCAGGAGCATCCTGATTTCTCGTCCTCAGCAAATCCTGTGGACCTTCCCTCCATCACATATCATATATCTTAAACCCGGCCGCCTCTCTAGTACCCTGGTCATCACTGTCACACCACTGGACCACGCAGCCATGTCTTGACTGCACAGCACTCCCTGGCCCCACCTCCTGTAACTCACGTTCCACATGCCACCACTCTCCTCAAACCCTCCGGGTATTCTCACCCCATAGAGAATACAGAGAATCCAAATTCCTTCTATGCCTTCTGTGACCTGGTCCCTGCCCCACCGCCATGCTTCTCCTGGCCTGCCTATTCTTGGAACACCACATTCCACTCCCCTCAGCACAGGGCCTTTGCACTTGCTATTCCCTGGAATTCTCTTCCAGCCTGTCTCTGCAAGTCTGGCTCTTTTCATTCACTGAGGCAAAGGTCACCGGCTCAGGGCAGCCAGCCATTCGTGAAGGAGCCTAACCTTCCCTTTGCCAGTACGTCATGCTAACCACGCTCTTCCCAGGAGCATCACTACAAAAACCCTCTTGTTAATATATCTGTTTTACTTTATTATTCTCATATCCCTATGGTAAAACACAAGCTCAGTGAGGGCAGGATCCTTGTGATTTGGGGGTGTACCGGCACCTGTGACAGCATCTGGCACGTTCTAGGTGTTGTTGATGACTGTATGGTCACTGGATGATGAACGGATAGATGGATGGAAGGATGGACAGATGGAAGTATCAATGGTTGAATGGATGGAAGGATGAAGGACAATGTCTGGACTCAGGACAGCATTCCAGCATCTAAAGATCTTTATGACCCTTGAGTTTGTTCCCAAAGTATCTTCAGTTACTAACTGCTTTGGGTCACCTGGTAAGCAAATCATTGAACAAAGAGTGACTAAGGCAAAACTCATGGTATTATCATCGGACTATCCCTCTGTGGTGACATCACCTGAGGGTGGTTAGTCCTTTATGGATAACTACCCCAAGACGATGCAAGACATTGCACAGAACGTCCCGTGGAAGAACAAACAACATCTGCCACATCTGCCTTATCTGTTTTTCCAACTGGAAATCCTAGTGACCCCGAGGACTTCCTTTGGTCGGGTGTTTCCAGCCTCACTCTGGCAGAACAGAGGTGAGTGTCCACCCTGCCCAGCTGCATGCTGCAGGCCCACATGGGCTCTGTCCCTGGGCCAGTGTGTGCCGAGGAAACCTGTAGTCTGTGCTACAAATGGTTCCTGCAGGACAGGTGTTTTTAGTGTCACAAATCAATACAGAGCCTGTGGGCAGAGGAAGGTGGCTTTAAGGGACCTGGTGGTCCCTTGGTTCAGAGATACAGTCTCACAAGGTACTGGTTACTTCAAACACAACAAAAGCAAATTGTGCTGTCCCTCATGTAGCACCACACTTGAGCCTGTCAGTGACCAGAGACCTCCCGTATAGCGGCTGAAGTGAGATCACTCCCATAACACCCGGGGGAAGCTGGGTTGGCGTCTCAGTGACATTGGGACGTTGGCTCCTCCTGCCATGTTCTGCCCATATCCTCCTGGCTAAAGGTGGCTCATTACCAACCACATTCCTCCCTGGAAAAGTCCGAAAGAGAAGCAGAGGTGAGTTCTCGCAAGGGCACTCATCACAATGACATGTGGCAGTCCTATTGGTCTGGGTTTGTCACATGACATTGTCTTGTTGCAAGGGAGTCTAGGAAATGTTGTCTTTGTCTGGAGGAGTCTGTGCTACAAATGGTTCCTGCAGGACAGGCAGAGGGCCCAGTCCCTCCGTCCCTGAAGTACCTCCTCCTGGGTTCCCTGCAAGTCAGCCAGGGGCAATCTTCAGAACCCTCCATCTCTTGTTCTCTTTGAACTAGTCTGGAATGGGGGCCTGTGGATTCTAGCTCTTGAATTTCTTTAATGATCAATCTCCATTAATTCAGTCACTAAACATTAATTAGGGTCCATTGAGATTCTTAAGAAGGCAAAGTACAGATCAAGCGATTCCTCTAAGAAGCCTCCATTGATTTTCCAGATAGAACCAATTTCTTCCCCGACCTGGGACTCAGAGATTCTATTTATCACACAGCGTAATCTTGTTTCTGTGGGTAGTAATTACCCACTTCCACCTCCCACCACCCCCCTCTCCACACTGCACTGAGAGCCTCTAGGGGACAAGAACTAGGTTTTGTTTTCTTTGGTTTAATGTTACTAAATATGGACTTAATTCTTCCAGTTGTATGAGGTCAGACAATTAAGTTTGCAAACTCATGCTAGAACAAGTGCTGCATACCTCATTGCTGGACATCACTACGGTCAGCAGATGGCCAAAGGGAGCACGTCAAAGGGGACACTAGTAATATTCAGCTACAAGTATGTAGCACTTGTTCTAGGATTGGTTTGCAAACCTAGTTGTCTGCCAACCTCCTGTTCTCCCTGCTGTCCTGGGGACAGGTGCTATAGCACCTGACGGCTGTTTTCCAATCAGATACCCTCCCCCTGGGATCTTCTCTCCAGTCAATGCCAGCCCGGCCGCCAGATGCGCCTCCTACTACAGGCAAACCTCATTTCATTGACCTTCACTTTGTTGCACTTTATTCTATATTGAATTTTTTACAACCTGAAGATCTGTGGCAACCCTGTGTCAGGCAAGTCTCTCAGTGCCATTCATTGTCTCAACAGCAGGTGCTCCCTGGGTGTCTCTGGGTCACACTTTGGTAATTTTCATGATATTTCCAGTTTTCATTATTGCTATATCTGTTACAATGATTTTTCTGACCAATGATCTTAGATGTTACCATTGTAATTATTTTGGGGCATCGCAAACCGTGCCCATATGGGACAAAAAACTTAACTGATAAGCATGTGTGCTCTGACGGCTCCACCAGTCAGCCCATCCCTATCTCTCTCCCTCTCCTCAGGCCTCCCTACTCCCTGAGACAAAATGACTTTGAAATTTGGTCAGTTATTAACCCTAATGGCCTCTAAGTCTTCAGGTGAAAGGAAGAGTGACACATCTCTCACTTCAAACCCAAAGCTAGGGATGATTAAGCTTGTTGAGAAAGTTGGAAGCTGAGATAGGCTGAAAGCGAGGCCTCGCTCCCAAATGGCTAGCCAAGCTGTGAACGCGAAGGACAAGTCCTCAAAGGAAATGAAAAACGCTACTCTGGAGAATACATGAGCGGCAAGAACACCAAGCGGCCTTACTGCTGACGTGAAGGAAGACTTAGCAGTCTGGATGGGAGATCCAGCCACCCACAGATGGGCCAGCGCTGAAGACGGAACAAGACCCCAACTCCCTTCCATTCTGGGAAGACTCAGGGAGGTAAAAAGCTGCCAAAGAAAAGCTGGAAGCTGGAAGCAATTGATTCAAGAGGTTTAAGGAAAGAGCCGCCACCACAACATAAAAACCCAGAGGCAGCAGGTGCTGATGGAGAAGCTGCAGCAAGTCCCCCAGAAGCTCCAGCTGAGGCCGTTGATGACAGGGGCTGCACTAAACAACAGGTTTTCCATGTAGGTGAAACAGCCGCCCACTGGAAGAAGACGGCATCTAGGTTGCACATAGCCAGAGAGAAGGCAATGCCTGGCTGCGCAGCTTTAAACTCAGTCTTATTAGGGCTTAAGCAGACGGTGAATTTGAGTTAAAGCCGATGCTCATTTGCCATTCTGAAAACCCAAGGGCCCTCGAGAATTGTGCTGAATTTACTTTGCCTGCACTCAGAAACGGAGCAATGTGGCCTGGGTGAAAGCACATCTGTTTACAACATGGTGCAAGCCCACTGTTCAAACCCACTGCTCAGAAAAAAGGATTCCTTTCAAACATTATTGTTCATTAACAATGTACCTCTCACCCAAGGGCTCTGATGGAGATGTAGAAGGGCATGAATGTAGTTTTCATGCCCGCTGACACAACATCCACTCTGCAGCCCAGGGATCAAGGGGTAATCTCAAGGTTCAAGTCTTATTTCAGAAACACATTTTGTAAGGCTATAGCTGCCACAGAGTGATTTGTCTGATGGCTCTGGGCAAGGGAAATTGAAAACATTTTGGGGATAATTCACTGTTCTAGATGCCATTAAGGACGTTTGTGACTCACGGGAGGAGGTCAAAATGTCAACATTAACAGACGTTTGGAAGACGTTGATTCCAACACTCCTGAAGGACTGCATGGTTGGAGACTTGGGTGGAAAAAGTGACTCCAGATGTGGCAGAAACAGCCAGAGAACTAGAATTAGAAGTGGATCCTGCAGCAGTGAATTGCTGTGATCTCATGACCAAACTTGAATGGGGAGGAGTTGCTTCTTAGGAATGAACGAAGAAAGTGGTTTCTCGGCGCAGAATCTGTTCCTGGTGAGATGCTTTGAACATCATTGACGTGACAACACGGGATTTAAAACATTACATAAACTTTGTTGGTAAAGCAGTGGCAGGGTTTGCAAGGACTGACTTGACTTTGAAAGAGGTTCTGCTGTGGGTTATCCAGGAGTGCCCATGCTAGAGAAATATTTCCCGAAAGAAGAGTCAAACAGTGTGGCCAACCTTCTTGTCATCTTACCTTGCGAAATTGCCACAGCACCTCTTCCCCCTACCAGCCTTCAACAGCCGCCACCCTGATCAGCCGGCAGCCACCCACATAGAGGCAGGACCCCCCCCCCCACCGGCAAAAAGATGATGGCTCCTGAAGGCTCGGGTGGTCTCTAGAATTCTTTAACAGCGAAGTTTTCTTAATGAGAGAGCATACAATTGTTTTTAGACGTGATGCTATTCCACACGAGCTAGACTACAGGACAGTGTGAACTCGGCGAGTGGGCAGCCTGAGAACAATGTGTTTTCTGCTGCTGTTGGATAGAGCGTCTGTGAGGCCTGCCTGCTTGATAGGTGGTGTAAGGGTCAGATGACAGAGTCATGTGACAACAGGAGCCATGACAGGAGCCCTGGCTTTGCCACCTGCCACGAGATCCCTTACAGAACCCTCCACTCCTGGTGTCATCCTCTCTTCTGTAAAACAGACACGGTGCCCCTGCTCAGCTGGTTACACAGATGCTGAAAGGACTATGGCCTCCCCTCCCCTCTCCTCCCTCGTCACCAAGTGCCTGCTACGTGCCTGGGCCAGTTCTAGGCGGCCTGGGATCTGCTGAGGAACGGAATAGACAAACATCTGGGTCCTCACAGAGTTACATGGCAAACGTTGAACATAATACCCGAGTAAAGGACTTTGAAATGCCGATAAGGGCAAGATGGGTAAAAAGAGGAGAGAATTGGAAAAAGCAAGGGAGAGCCCAACCCCAGAACGCCCAAGGACCTTGCAGGTGACCCGGCGCCACACTCACCCAGTGTTCTGGTCTCAGAATCCCTTTACACTCTGAAAATATTTTGAGGATCCCCAGAAGCTCTTGTCTCTGTGGTTCTACCAATTTTTGCCACATTAAGAACCAAAATCGAAAAGTGCTTCAAATATTTTTTATCTAAAAATAACAACCATAATACTATTGCACAATTATCTGAATAGTATTTTTTTTTTTTAATGAAAAGTAGCACATTCTAAAACAACATCTACATTTTTGCAAATGTTCTTCCTTTCTGGCTTAATACACCTCGAAGGCAGTGGGATTCTCACATCTGCCTCTGAGCGGGACCTGCTGCGGTATCTCATGTCAGGAAGCCTGTTCATGCATAAGAGAGAAAGGGAGAGGAAGGCAAGTTGAAAGTAGTTGGATCCTCAGAAAGAGGCACCCCTGGGGCACTTTGGGGGAGCCACGGTTTTGGTGTGCTCCTATTGCCTCCTTCTCTTCAGATGAGATATCGAGTCCCAAGTGAGATAGTGAGACTCTGAGGTCTCACAGCTGGTCAGTCCTGAGGACCTAACCCAGAACTTAAGCTAGCATGCTAATTTAATTGTTGCTTATTATTTCCATACAAATCAAATGTCTGGGTATTTCATCCTGCTTGTGAAGAAGCAGACATTTTTGAAATAAGTCAGGCACAAGTCCATGGCCCTGGTGCCATCAGAGGTGGGTCTGGGAGGCCTGCGGGGCGCGGCCGTTACCGGTGCCTGCACCTCCTTCCACCTCGCTGGGCAGCCGTGTTTGCACAGTGCCCCTTTGTGCTTTCTGAAAGGCCTTTGTGTTTTAGGCCCAGCCTTGTGTACACCGAAAGAGTCGTTAACACAATGATAAACATTCCCCTTTGATGAATGGAACAAAGGTTATTTAAGCTGAGTCTTGATGGGAGGAAGGGAGGCCCTGGCCTCAGGCCAGAGGTCACACTGGGAAGAGCCTCCAACCTTGGGAGCCTTCCACACACCTTGACCTCCAGAGCTGGGGCTGCCAGACACGACCAGGAGGCACTAGGTGGGCGTAGTGAAGGGTTCAGCTCCTCTGCTTCAGGGACCACAGAGACGGAGCTGTGAGTGGTGGCTGTGACTTAGGTTTCTATTCCAGGAAGGGCTGGCCCTTGGAATGAGTGTGGTCTGAACAAACTGTGCCTTCACTGAGCTCTCCAGGTGTCATAGGCATGAGTCATCTAGATGTTATCAGGAGGGAGAAAGTCCTGACAGGGACACCAGTGAGTCACTGGGTCCATCCAAGACCTGCCAGCTATACAGAAACAAAGTAGAAAAATCAGTGCCATGTGCTTTGCCCAGCAGCCTCGTGGGGGTGGGAGTGGGGTGGGGGGCGGGGGGTGTGTGTGCAAGCCAGGACTCCGCCTCCCTGGAGGGGCAGGCGGCCTGGCGTCCCCAGGCCTCCATTCCCTAGCGGAGGGATCCTGCGGGTAGCCCACTACTACCATGCCGGTCTTTCAAGGTGGTCCTCCTCTTAAATGTAAACCTGTAAAGCCAGATCCTCGGGGAGTGGCTGAGGGGCTTCTGGCAGGGAGGAAAGGGGTGCTGCCGCCTCAGAGAATTTAAATTTATCCTTTCAACAGGCAGCTGTAACGGATAGGCTATATTTTAAGATTTTAGTTCCTCCTTTTTTAAAAAAGGTGTTTTGACATCATAAAATAATTTGACCGATAAGGCTTTTATGGCTGTCATAAATGTGAATTATTAAATATTTGCCATGTTTATTGAGACTCTGGAGTTAAGTTTAAGGGAGCTCTACTGTACTTGATACTATAAAATTACAAATTCATTTCCACGTGTCCCTCTTTGCTTCCAGTCTTTTAATTGATCTTATTTACAAAACAGCACTAGAGTTAATAAATATAGATGGGAAAAAGGGGAGCCTGTGACCACGGCCTCATTTTTAGGGCTCAACTTTAAAGAGAGATTGTTGCTTTAAAATCTAGAAAAAGTACTTAGAAAAGACTTGGAATATGTAAATTATTTTACACTTCGAATATGTAAATTCTTTTTTTTTTTTTTGAGACAGAGTCTCATTATGCTACCCTCAGTAGAGTGCTGTAGTGTCACAGCTCACAGCAACCTCAAACTCTTGGGCTCAGGCAATTCTCTCGCTTCAGCCTCCCACGTAGCTGGGACTATAGGCCCCCACCTCCACACCCAACATGAATATCTTTTTTTTTTTTTTTTTTTGGCAGTTTTTGGCCATGGCTAGGCTTGAACCCACCACCTCTGGCATATGGGGCCGGAGCCCCACTCTTTGAGCCACAGGCAGAGATGGGGTCTCACTCTGGCTCAGGCTGGTCTCCAGCTCCTGAGCTCAGGCAATCCACCTACCTTGGCCTCCCAGAGTGCTAGGATTATAGGTGTGAGCCACCTCGTAGGGGCCACATGCATAAATTCTTTTATTCTCAATGCTGAAAGTAGATAAATTGTTTAAAGAACCATAGACTTATTTCTCTTGAAACACTAAAGTACCTCTCTCACAAAAAGAATGTGATATTCCTCTGTACTGTATTGCGGAGGGAGGCACAAGAAGAGACTCTCAGCTTTTATGTTTGACCAAGTTAGTGTGTATCTTCCCACGTATCTCAGGGAGGTGCACCCCCTTGCTCAAGTCACCATATTCATAAGAACATTCTAGATCTATCTGACTTGGGTACATTGTGTTTTACTCTGTAGTGCAGGATGATGAAAATATGGGCATCTTACAGGGGCAATTCCCCTTTACATCAGTCCCCTCTCATGGTATTGGGTAGGTGCTCAGTGCTTGCTGAGTGGGTTCCCACATCCAGAAACAGGGTACAGAAGGAAAAACAAACCACACATTTTACCAAAAATGTCCTAATTAGAGAGCACTCCAAAAAAATTTCACAGCCACTTTGTGTGGTGGTGTCAGAGTTGTCAGGATGCAGGAATTTCAGGAAAAAGTTAAGAAAAGTCAGAAAGAGGCTGCCAGCCAGCAGTGCTCCCAAGCATTCTGTCCAGGGCCCTCCTAGAAAGAGATCTTTGTCAGAGACCCCCTTTCCTGCCCAGAATCTTCATCGCCCCCGCCTGCAGGGCCAAGGAGATCCCTATCTCCAAACTATCAAAGCTGGGATTAGAAACCAACACAAACTGAATGTCAGGACACAATCTTAAAAGGAATAGCCAAAAAAGCAGCCACATTTGGACTGATAGATAGTGCACAGGTCTATTTTTTATTTCTATTTTTTTGCAACTGGGTATTTTAGTTTGTGTCACACAGGATGTAAGTCAAGGCAGTAGCAAGCTGACCAGTAGAATTAAACGTTCACACTATCCATCATCTGAGTTCTGTCTGGGATGAGAAGCCCAGAGGGGAGGGAGACCAGCAGGCCGGGGTAGGACTGGGATGATCAAAATGTGTCTTTGCCTCCGTCTCTAAGTTTAAAATTCTTAATTACATCTCTCACATTCAGTGAGGGCATCTATGTGAAAATGCTTTCTGGCACAGTTCCCAACACAATATGATTTTCTCTGTTTATAAATGATTCTTTCTGCCTGGGCCTAGCTTTCCTGATAATCTCACCGAGAATGTTCCTCCCACCGAGATGTGGTGATTCGATTGTCATCTTTGAGATCTCAGGTGCTTGCTCTGAGAAACAGAGATGTGGGCCGTTCCCACTGAGGACCATGGTCCCCGGGCCAGTTCTTGCTCCAGAATCGTCTCTGCTTCTGGTTTCTTCTCCCACTGATGGACCCGCAAATCCCAGTGATTTATTTCCCAGTGCCTCCTACTTGGTCCTCTCTGAAGTCATGTCTTGAGGAGGTCTGAATAGAGGAGTCTCCAAATACACCAACCAACGCCCGGAGAATGTGCAAGTGGGAGCAGGCGTCACGGCCCAGGCCTCTCAAGCGACACGGGGTGGGTGAGTGGACGCCTCCTGCCCTGTGCCGTTCACACACCTGCTGCCCCAGCCCACGTGCCTTTCCACTGGGAAATCCGATGTTCTCTCTGCCACCCTGCACTGTCATAGCCCAGTGAAGATTCACCTGTTGGGGAAGAAACGAAAGCCAAGATGTCTTTGGGCGTAATTGTTTTATATGTTTTCTTAACATCTTAGTCTGGGACATCTGTCTTTGCTTAAAAGCACATCTATTTATATCAACGACCATTTACATTGAGTCCTTGGAGACTGATTTACACAGATGTTGCCTGATGTGGGTTTTTCACACAGTTCACTTTGAAAAAATGTGGAATTCATGGTGACCCCACTCCCTCCCTAATAAAGTTAAATCCCAGAAATTTGTAAACCATATATTTCTGTGTACACACTATGCATCTTTGTAGCTTTTCATAATGAGTGACTCATATGATTGTTGTGATGGACGGGGTGGACGAATGAATCATTTTTGTACCTCACAGGCTGAAGACTGCAGTCCTGAGGGAGCCGACTGGTTTGGAAGGTTGGTAATGGGATTACTCATTCAAATGGAGACCAGGGTAAAGGCTGGGAGTCCCACGCACAGCAGAGTTTATACAACGGCTGCCTGAGCTGAGAGCGAGGGCAAAAGCAAGTAGAGGTGGGTGGGGACGAGGGGGAGGTGGGCTCCTGGAGCAGATCAATGCCCAGGGGTCAGGCATGGATGGTGACTAGGAGAATGAGAGACCAAGGGTGAAACCATGCCACGTGCACCTGGAAGTCACTCAGGAAATGACCTTCACACACAAGGCAGACTCTGGCCACCGGGCTGCAGGGATCCTCTGGCTTCAGATGGGAGGGTGTCCTGATCTTGGGGCCCCAGGCAGTTCTGCACTAGCTGTGAGGGAAGCAGGTTCACTAATAGATTCCTGTTCTGTTTTTGTTTATTTGAATTCTTCTTTTTGCCTTCTCTCCTCTCTCTCTTCCTTCTCACTCCATCCCACTTGATGGTGGCACACGGGCAATTTAACTCCACCCATCATGTCTTTATCATGTGTCTGTGCCTACAGAAAGTTCCCACTGCTGAAATATAATTTGGGAAACCATTTCTTCTTCCCTATGCTGTGAAATGACACACATAAGTCTACATACACGTGGGCCTCTTGGAGCGTCATTTTATACCGAAAGCGTCTGCTTAAAGTGCGTTCAGGTAAAATGTGGAGCGTGGTGTCATAGATCCAGTGGGGGAGAAAGTGTGACAGCTGAAGCTTCACCTTGGAAAATAAAATGTCTGCTGGGCGCCGCGGCTCCTGCCTGTGATCCTAACACTCTGGGGGGCCAAGGTGGGTGGATTGCTTGAGCTCAGGAGTTCAAGACCAGCCTGGGGAAAAACAAGACCCTATCTCTACTAATAATAGAAAAACTAACTGGGCATTGTGGCAGGCACCTGTAGTCCCAGCTACTCAGGAGGCTGAGGCAAGAGGACCTCTTGAGCCAAGGAGTTTGAGGTTGTTGTGAGCTATGATGATGCCACGGCACTCTACCCAGGGTGACAGAGTGAGACACTATTCCTAAAAAATAAATATAAAATAAGAAACAAGAAAGAAAAGAAAATGTTGAAAGTAGGTATTTGGGGCTTTCATTAATGAATTTTAAGTCACAGTTGTGACGTCAGCCTCATTGCACACTGGACAACCCAGCGGCTCCTTCATCGCGTTCAGGGAAACTTTGATCCCAGCACAGATGTGGAGACGTCACCTTGTCCTCAGCTCACACTGTATTTGCCCAGTGTTTTCAGTCGGGGTCTGTAAACAAGACAGGCGGAGACATCGACCCAAGAAACTACGCCAAGGTCAGTGTTGGGGATAGAGAGGTCTGAAGGCCAGCTACTTCTCCAAGGGGTTAGTTCAGTAGTGAATAGTTGGGAATTACGGTTCCTTCTACTTTGCAATGCAATACTAATTATTATAATGTCTAATTTCAGGAGAAATGCTCAGATAAAAAAAGTTATTCTTCCCTTTGGCACATATTGGCATTTATAATGGGTAAGACACTGTATCTCCATTAATTAAGTCAAACCTCACAATGACCTAATAATTTCAATATGACTGCCTCATTTTACAGATGCAGAAAATCAGAGGCTCAGAGAGGTTAGGAAACATGCCTGAAGCCACACAGTGGATGGAGGAGGCGCTGAGATCCACACTCAAGTGTGCCTGATCCCAAAGTCTGTGGCTAGGACACGTTTCGCCTGAGTCAGCTGTGCCACCTAAAGGTCACTTCTGTCCACAACAGCAACTGGCTCTTAATTTTCTAAACCTCCCAGCCTCTGACCTCCAAGACAAGAACTCACTCATTTCAATTCAGTTGAAAGGCAAGGCCAGTGAGTGGGATGCAGTTTAGGCCGCACCTGAAACTCCGGATGGGCAGGTGGAGGAGCACAGGTGGAGCGCGGTGCGCTGTCACCTGTCAGCCCCTGATTGGCTGCTGGGTTGGGCTGCCCCGCCCACGCGGAGAGGCCGTTTATCCGAGGAAGTCTCCAGGCACCTGCAGGTGACCCTGAAGCCCAGCTCTGCCCCTAGGAGATCTTGTGCTGGTCAGACCACCTTTCAGAGATTCGGTTTCCTCACATCTGATAGGAAAAATTAGCAATGGAGGTGTTGGAGCTTCAGGCGAGATTTAGCTGAATGAGAACGGGAGGTCAGCGATAAAAAGTTGATTTCTAGGGAAGGGCTATTTGTTTTTACTTAAGATTAGTGTTTCTCAATTGATGAAATCTTTTCGTCGTGTCAGAAGATAAGTTTTTTGAAAGACGATATCTGGGAATACAAATCCAAAAGAAAGTTGGAATCAGCACATTCCAATTTAGAGCTTTAAGGTAATAAGCCTTTGTCGAATTTGACAACTGCTGTAAGAATTTCACTTCTAAGACTGGTGGTGGGCTGCATCCTAAATGACTCTAATAAACAACTCTCTCTGCCATCATCCTCATCAGAAAAATAGTTTATATATGATACGTTTCAATTTGACATACATCAAGCCATGGCTGGCCCATATGTATTTAGTGAACTAGATTCCAAGCCCTGTTAATCATTCATAGGGTGTATATTTGGATGTGACGTATCTGCAATTAGGCTTAATTAAAACCACCCACTTAGAGCATGCTGAAAGACCAGCATTTAAAAATAGGGGCTGAATAATTAGGGTCATTAATAGGAACTGATTATTTAGTTTGTGATAGCTTAAGCACAAATAGGGATCAGCAGTTTTCTCATTTCTAATTAAAACACAGGGAGCAAAGCAAAGTTTACTTAGAGGGAACCCCTCATTACACCTCTGGAAATGGCCATCCTTCTTCATCTTCCTCTAATTTTATGGTAGACTGTTCACTAAAGTGTTTGCATCAGGTTGCTGTAAGTTGACACCTGTGTCCTTGTGAGGTTTAGAAAACAAAATGTGGGTGGCACCTGTGGCTCAGTGAGTAGGGTGCCAGCCCCATATACTGAGGGTGGAGGGTTCAAACCCAGCCCCAGCATAACTGCAACAACAACAAAAAAAAAGCCAGGTGTTGTGGTGGGCACCTGTAGTCCTAGCTACTCAGGAGGCTAAGGCAAGAGGGCAAGAGAATCTCCTGAGCCTGGGAGTTGGAGGTTGCTGTGAGCTGTGATGCCATAGCACTCTACCGAGGGTGACAAAGTGAGACTCTGTCTCTAAAAAAAAAAAAAAAAAGAAGAAGACAAAATGTTCCACCAGGACCCAGCAGTGCAAGTCAGGTGCAGACTGGACTCAGACTCCCCCAGACCCTTGGTGGGGCCTTCACACTCTGCCTGGAATGCAGGCCACAGTAGGTGGTGGCCCTCCTGGGGCAGAAGCCTCCTACGACTAATTCTTTGTCATCTCCCCTGCTGTGGTTACTGAATGGAATTTTCTGCATCTATTGCTGCAGCTCCCGGGTCACCCACAGTCTATTACTACCTGCTGTTAAATAAACAGTTTACCTACATGACGCTGTGCTGGTCCAGATGTCTGGCATTCTTTTGACTTACGGGGGGGACCTAAAGGGCTTCTCAGTTACTCAGAACAAAGGAAACTTTCAAGGCAGGTATGAGGCAATGAGACACCGACCTCTACAGGTGCCCATCTGATTTCAGGAGCATAAAATCCAGGGCTGGTGCTGCTTGGGGTGGGAGCGTGATAGGAACAGGCTGGGTAAGTAAGAAGCTGAGCCTCCACAGTGCACCAAGGCTGGGATTTGGCTGCTACCCAGTGAAAAAAAGAAGATATTTTCCAGCCATGTTTTTTTTTTTCGCCCTAGGCTTGAGCAGAAAAAAAAAAAGAATCCAGAATGTGTGTGTGTATGTGTATCTTACTAGCAACTAACCACATAACAGCTGAGTTCTTGTTCCTTTCCTCTAAGATGGAAATAATTTTAGCTTTGTTCTCCAGGCTCAGAACGTCATTTTCAAGCTGTGAGGAGGTTTGTTGTGAGGTTCAGGATGGTGCTTGGATCAGGTTTGAGTCTTGGCCCCCGCAGGGTCTGAAGTCATCTCTTGCCTGTCTGCGAGTCCTGTTATGTGTTTTAAACATTACTGTTTATCCTTCCTCCCTAATTTACATGTGGAATCAGTCTCATTCAAAATTTGTACTCCTACGTTTTTCTTTTGGGGGGAAGTAATAGGGTGGTTTAAATTAGACTGGTTTAGATTCACAAGAAAATAATGTGATCTGTTTCTGATGTGTTCATAGAGTTCATTAAATAGGATTTTGAATCCATCATGAAATAAAGCAATCTTTTTAGGAGACATACGACACTGGGTTTCTTAGCCTTGCACTACTGACATTTGAGGCTGGAACACTCCTGGGGGTGGGGGGACTCCCTGGCGTGGGGTGCTGTAGGACAAGTAGCCTTCCTGGCCTCCACTCACCTACAGCTCCCTCCCAGCCTCCAGCCCCAGGTTTGACAAAGATGTTTCCAGACCCTGCTAAAGGTACCCAGGACAATCACCCACCGTTGCCAACCTCTGATATGACACCATTCACTGGGGTCGGGGAAATTAATGTTGCCCTTCTAAGTGTCTAAAATAGCTTGAACAAGTTTTGTTTTTCTGAGACATTTAGGTAACTACTGAATCTCTCGATTGTTTATCCTGTGAAAGATGATAAAGTCTCCTTTCTTTATTGCCCTTTAAAAAAATCTTTTTGGTTTTCTTTATGATGTATCCCCCCAAATTTTAAGATTTAAGTATTAAATTGTATGTTAGCTATCCTTATACTACTGAAATTAGGTTTCTCCTCTGCTGACTCAAGACAAAAATATATAATTTCCACTGGCTTGTCAACTCCTTTCCGCGCTGACAAAAAATGTGGCACCCAGTGCAGTCCTGCTGCTCATCGAACCTTCCCTAATGATCACTTTCTCTGAGTCATGGAAGAGACACTTCACACATTTATGGTGACAAACCTTAGCTTTAAAAAAATCAGCTGGTGGTTTTGTATATCTCTCTTCTTGATTTCCTCCAAGTCTATTGATAGCTAGCTAGCCTTTGTGGTTTGCCAAGTTAATGTACTGCAAGTTGTGGCCATAGCAACAGGTGGTACATTCGTCCAAGGCACACTGTACATCCGTCATCACCCACACACCCTACAGAGGGGCTTGCAGACTGAGGCAAAATTACTTTTCGAGGTAAATCCGTATCCATTGCTGGGGAGAGATGTCCTGGATGTAGTAGAGGCTTAAAAAGCAAATCACTGAGCACTGTGGTTTGAAAATGAAACGCTGTAGAGCCTGTGGGAACAGGCAGTGGGGAGAGGGCTTCTCATCTGCCCCCACCCAGCGAGACAGTTGTCTCTGGGTCGTCCCAGTGTGGAGGCAGGCTTGGTGGTGAGCAGGGGCTAACACACTTCTATTTCTACTTTTTATGCTTCTGCACAGTTTTCATTTTTTTGAAACTGCTACTACTTTTATAATTTAAATAAGTAAAACTTCATCTCCTTTCTGTTCATCGCTACACAAGTGACGCTTTGCTGTTTTCACCTCTGCCCTTGCTTCCTCTTTGGTGATGACACTGTCTTTCTGTTTCGGTATGAGTAGGGCACTGGTTTTCACTTGTTTTTGGCTGTGTCTCAAATGATGCCAGTCAATATTGTCACCTGGCCTTGCCCAGCCTCCCTGGTGTGTGCAGTTTCGTGTTGGGGTAAACCTGGTGTCGTTTTCTAAGTATGTCATTGCCGCTGCTGTGTGCCTGAGCCATGTCCCCCTGTGCCTGGGCCATGTCCCCCTGTGCCTGGGCCATGTCCCCCTGTGCCTGAGCCGTGTCCCCCTGTGCCTGAGTCATCTCCCCCTGTAGCAGGACATCAGCAGGACACGTTGACAAAGGCCTCTGCCCACCTGCTCCTCCGCCCAGAGGGCTCCTGAGCTGCAGAGCAGAGCTAAAACCTGGGCTGCTGGACACCCAGAGAGGACAGAGGGACAGAGGGAGCCCTAGAGGACAGAATGTAGCACATCTGAGGTGTGAGTGCTAACCAGGTGTGAACACACATGTTCTCAATTCACCAGGCTTAAAAGCAGTTCCTTTTTTTTTTTTTAGTTTCAAAATATTAAGGGGGTACAAATGAGCGGCGTGATTACATATGATGACACATTTTGTCAACGCAGACAGGAGTTGACAAACTAGTGGAAATTATATTTTTGTCTTAAATCAGGCAGAAAAGAGACCTAATTTAAGTAGCATAAGGATAGCTAACATACAATTTAATACTTAACTCTTAAAAAATTTTGGACATATGGCACAGGTTACACGGATCACTCCTATAATGCTTGAGCCCTGGCTAAGGGGTGTCCATCACCCCGATGGTCTGCACTGTACCCATTAGGTGGGCTTCACCCCTCCCTGCCTCCTCCCTCCTCAGTTAATTTCCACTGAGTCCTGTTTGCGTCCCTCTGAACACGTGTGTGCTCATCTGTTAGCTCCAGTTTCATAGTGAATGCGTGTAGTGTTTATTTTTCTATTCCTGAGATACTTCACTTAGGAGAATGGCCTCTAATTCCCTCCAGAGTGTTACAGAAAGTATGAATTCATCTTTTTTTATCGCTGAGTAGTACCTCATGGTGTACATCTGCCACGTTTTCTTAATCCACTCATGAATTGATGGACAGTCAGGCTGATTCCACATCTTTGCCATTGTGAATTGTGCTGCAAGAAACATTTGAGGGCAGGTGTCTTTTTGATGAAAAGACTTCTTTTCCTTTGGATCAATGCCATAATGAGACATCACCTTACCTCAGCTAAAATGACTTTTATTAAAAAGTCCAAAGACAATACATGCTGGTGTGGATGCAGAGAGAAAAGAACGCTTACTCGTCGTTGGTGGGACTGCAAATTAATACGACCTGTATGGAAAACAGCATGGAGACTCCTCAAGGAACTGAAAGGAGACCTACCATTCGGTCCAGCAATCCCACTGCTGGGGATCTACCCCAAAGCATCTACTCTTCACGAGGGAAATTAAAGTAAGGATAAGAAAAAGAGCTCCAGGCAGGGCAGCAGCTAAGTCTG
>CAUYQV010196297.1:0-13201 GCA_963574575.1 Galagoides demidoff | reverse complement strand
CCCGCCACAACGCCCGGCCATTTTTTGGTTGCAGCCATCATTGTTGTTTTTGGCGGGCCCGGGCTGGGGACTCGAACCCGCCACCTTAGTTGTACGTGGCTGGCGCCTTAGCCCATTGAGCCACAGGCGCCGAGCCTTTGCCCTCTGTTTTAACTTGCTGTGTGAACTTACCTTGATTACCTGACTTCCTCTCTCTGGGCTTTTTTTTTTTTTTGAGACAGAGTCTCACTTTGTTGCCCTTGGTAGAGAGCTGTGGTGTTATAGCTCACAGCAACCTCAAACACTTGGGCTCAAGTGATTCTCCTGCCTCAGCTTCCCGAGTAGCTGGGACAACCAGCACCTACTACAGCACACTTGTAGAGACCGGGGTCTCACTCTTGCTGAGACTGGTCTTGAACTCCTGAGTTCAAGCAATCCATCCACCTCTCCTCCCAGAGTCCTAAGATTACAGGGTGGCCTACCATGGTTTTATTTATTTATTTATTTATTTATTTGTTTGTTTGTTTGTTTGAAACTTGCATTATCAACTAGTGACGGTGATTTTCAGAGTGTGGTATGAGTCCTAATTGGAGGTGTGGGCCAAACTGTGGGACAATCAAAGTAGGCTGCATGGAGGAGGTGCCAATCAATTTGGAGTTTCACAGCAGGCTGGAGGAATTAAGGGTTTGGAAACACAGCAAGCCCACCCAGAGGTGTGAGAACCTTGGTGGGTGGGAGTGGAGGTGGGTGTCAGACAAGTGTGGATTGGTGCAAGGTGAGGTGAGCTGGGAGTGGTGGCCAGGGGCTGTGCTGTGCCCCATCTGGAGGCTATACTCAGAGCTCAGACTTTATCTCAGGGCTGATGGAAGCTGAAGAACAGACAGGTGAGTTGACCTGGTCAAGAGTCAGAACTTCAGGAGGGAGAATCAGTCAGGGGAATCCACAGGCTTAGTGGCTGAAGGCAGGGTTGGGGCAGACTGTGGGTCTTTCAGAATTGGGAAGCAGTAGGGGGAGGGACTGGGCACATTTGGGGACAGCTGCTAGCTGGTGCACTCTAGATACCCTCTTACCACCCGCCCCCCTAAGGTGTTCAGCGAGATTGGTGCCATCCAGAGCCTGAAACGCCTCGTTTCGTACTCCACCAATGGTACCAAGTCGGCGCTGGCCAAGCGCGCACTGCGCCTGCTGGGCGAGGAGGTGCCGCGGCCCATCCTGCCCTGCGTGGCCAGCTGGAAGGAGGCCGAGGTCCAGATGTGGCTGCAGCAGATAGGCTTCTCCCAGTACTGCGAGAGCTTCCGGGTAGAGCCCTGGCGCCGGTAGAGCGCCCTTCCTGGCCTGCATGCTATCAGAGTGCCCTTAGCTGGGTGGGGACCCTGTACTCAGCCACCCTCCGGGTCACCGGGCTCTAATCTGGGTCCCGTCGGCCTCCTCTGCCATCTCCAGTTCCCTCCCCCTGCATCTTGGGCTGAGGTCGGGGACTGGGGAGGACCCTTCCTAACACCCGGCTCCTGCCCCAGGAGCAGCAGGTGGATGGCGACCTGCTCCTGCGGCTCACTGAGGAGGAACTCCAGGCCGACCTGGGCATGAAATCGGGCATCACTCGCAAAAGGTACGGAGCCTCCTCTCCGCCCTACCCGCGCCGCCCATGTCTAACTACCTGCTCCTCTTCCTCCAGCTCATCCAGAGTCTGGACCTCAGGGCCTTCTCTTCCATGGGGTGCAGGTTCTTTAGGGAGCTCACGGAGCTCAAGACCTTCGCCAACTACGCTATGTGCGACCGCAGCAACCTGGCCGACTGGCTGGGCAGCCTGGACCCGCGCTTCCGCCAGTACACCTACGGCCTGGTCAGCTGTGGCCTGGACCGCTCCCTGCTGCACCGCGTGTCAGAGCAGCAGCTCCTGGAGGACTGTGGCATCCGCGTGGGCGTGCACCGCACTCGCATCATCGCAGCAGCCCGAGGTCAGGCCTCTCCCCACTCCGGCCCAGCCCCATCCCCGGAGCGGGTAGGGGAGTCGCGGGGTGGATGCCAGAGCCCCTCTGTGGATTGACTGAGTACATACACTGTGTCAGACTGGACTCCTCTGAGGATGTAAAGATAGATACCTTGGCGGGAGCAGTGGCTCTCGCCTGTAATACTTGCACTCCATTGCCTGAGCTCAGGAGTTGGGCCTAGTCTCTAAAACATAGCTGGGCATTGTGGCAGGCATCTGTAGTCCCAGCTACTTGGGAGGCTGAAGCAAGAGAATTGCTTGAGCCCAAGAGCCCAATTGCTATGAGCCATGATGCCATGGCACTCTACCCAGACTCTGTCTCAAAAAAAAAAAAAAAAAAAAGATAAATATGTTGTTACACTTTGCCCTCAAGAAGTTCCCAGTCTCCGGGTAGCACCTTTGGCGCTGGCCCCATATACCAGAGGCGGCAGGTTCAAACCTGGCCCTGGCCAAAAACTGCAAAAAAAAAAAAAGAAGTTCCCAGTCTGAGGAGTGTGGGAGGGAGGTAGCTATATAAACAGGAAGGTGGCCCCAGCAGGAAGCATGCCTAGGACTCCATTGGGAGCCTGGAGGAAGTGTGGCCCACCTTAGAAGTGGAAGTTCCCAAAAACTGCAAAAAAAAAGAAGTTCCCAGTCTGAGGTGTGTGAGGGAGGAAGGTAGCTATATTAACAGGAAGGTGGCCCCAGCAGGAAGCATGCCCAGGACTCCAGTGGGAGCCCAGTGGAAGTGTGGTCTAGACTTGGAGAGCAGGGGATGCCTGACCATGTCCTGAGGGATGTATGGGGTAAGGCAGGGATGGCAGTAGGAAGAGCAGCCCAGGCAGAGGGAGGAGGGGTGGGCATGTGCAGAGGTAAGAGGAGCAGAGTGGCAGAGGGGTATGGGTGGGAACATAGAATTGGGTAGAGGACGTGTCCTCTTAGCCAACATCTTACAAAATATGGGTCTGGAGGGGCTTTACAGTGAATTCTAGGGCTGTAGCAACCCTCTTTATTTACTGATTTATTTTTATCTACTAATTCACCATTTACCTAGTATTTACCATCAATTACTATATACTAGGTAGTGTTAAGTTTCTAAGATATTATCTCATTAATCTCTACATCAACTCTATGCAATGGTGTTCAGTTTTTTAAATGAACTTGAAAAACTTCTGTTACCCTGGGGTTGAGTGCCGTGGTGTTGTCACAACTCACAGCAACCTCAAACTCCTGGAATCAAGCAGTCTTCATGCCTCAGCTTGAGCACCTGGGACTACAGGTGTGCACCACTACACTTGGCTAGTTTTTCTATTTTTGGTAGAGATGGGTTCTCACTCTTGCTCAGACTGATCTCAAACTCCTGAGCTCAATCATTTCACCTGTTTCAGCCTCCCAGAGTGCTAGGATTACACGCATGAGTCACTGCACCCAGCTCTTTTAAAAAAATTTAAGCATAAAAAGAGGCACTGAAAATGTCCAATTTGAGGAGTTCTGTAACCTCCATTATAATCAAAGATACAGAACATTTCCGTGGTGGTTGTTAATTTTAAGGATAATGAAACTATGATTTAAAGAATTTAAATACATTTCCCAAGGTTATAAAAGCTATTAGATAGTAGAACTGGGATTCAAGCCGTTTTTCTGCTTCCTAAACAGACAAACGTTGTGAGTATTAAGTCTGAATATCATGGGAAGATGAATTACTTCATTTTAATCACTCATTCAGCAAGCACCTACCAGGGACAAGGGAATAGGCTTCAGCCCCATTCTTATGCTTCAACTGAAGCAGGTCAGCTTTTATAATTTTTGTGTTGCAGCTCTCAATAAAAATCTAAGAGTTCATTTTTGCACAGTCGGAGAGTCCAAGGTGGAAAATAGCTAACAAAAAAAATCTCTTCTCGAGGCCAGGCACGGTGGCTCATGCTTGTAATCCTAGCACTCTGGGAGAATAAAGCAGGTGGATTGCCTGAGTTCACTGGTTCGAGACCAGCCTGAGCCAGAGTGAGACCGTATTTCTAAAAAAAATAGCCAGGCATTGTGGTGGGCGCCTGTAGTCTCAGCTACTTGGGAGACTGAGGCAAGAAACTCGCTTGTGCCCAGGAGTTTGAGGTTGCTGTGAGCTATGAAGCCACAGTACTCTAACTCTAACGAAGGTGACAAAATGACACTCTGTCTCAAAAAAAATCACTTCTCTAGGGAATAGGGAGTCATGCACATCTTTTATGGATCATTTTGCATGATCATATTTGGATTTTAGAAAGATCCTCTGAGGCTGAGCACAGTGGCTCATGCCTGTAATCCTAGCACTCTGGGAGGCCGAGGTGGGTGAATTGCTTGAGCTCAGGAGTTTGAGACCAGCCTGGACAATATCAAGACCTTGTCTCTCCAAAAAAATTGAAAAACTAACCAAGGCTTGTGGTCCCAGCTACTTGGGAGGCTGAGGCAAGAGGATCGATTGAGCCTAGGAGTCTGAGGCTGCTGTGAGCTATGATGATGCCACAGCACTCTACCTGGGTGAGTGAGACTACCTGGAACAGAGTGAGAATGTCTCAAAAAAAAAGAAAAAAAGAAATAAAAAGAAAGATCCTCTGGTAGCTATGGGAAATGGACTTTGCTGGGCAATCCTCGCTGGACTGGGGGAAGCCATTGCTGAGGCTGGACAGTAAGAGGGTCCTAGGGCTGACGTCAGGATGTTTAGTAGAACCATCAGAACACAGTGCCTGGCTCTGAGTATTGAGCATCAACTCCATGAGGGCAGAATGTTGTCTGTTTTGTTCACTACCATATCCCAAACACTAAGGATAGTACCTGGCACACAGTCAGTGCTTACTAAATATTTGTTGACTAGTTGAATGAGAGATAGGAGTTGAAGATGATGCTCAGTACTTAGAGGTTTATCGCTTTTTTTGGTGGGAAACTAGATAGAAGGATCAAGGGAAGGATCATGTGTTGAGTCTGGAACACCCTGGGGCAGCTGGCTGTGCAGGTCTGGAGTTCCAGAGGGAGGGTAAGGATGAAAGTGTGTATCAATGCCCTTAAAACACATGCCTGCCTCCTGGAAGGAGCTCACCAGGAATTATGACTTTCCTTCTGTAGGCCCCCTCAGTGGCCCTTTTTGGAACTAGCTACCCTGGCTGGGCTGGGCTGAGAGGGCTGGTTGGTCAGAGAACTGAGTCCCAGGGGATGATGCACCTATGGTGGGTGATGGGGGTCCACTCACACATGCTCTCTTATCTGCCTCAGAAATGCTACACTCTCCACTGCCCTGCACTGGCTGCAAGCCCAGCGGGGACACCCCAGATGTCTTCATCAGCTATCGCCGGAGCTCAGGCTCCCAGTTGGCCAGGTGAGGAGAAGCAGGCAGGCAGCTGGGGTCCTTGATGCGGAGGTCATGGCCATGACGTAAGACTTGTTTTCAGCCTCTTGAAAGTGCACCTGCAGCTTCATGGCTTTAGTGTCTTCATTGATGTGGAGAAGCTGGAAGCTGGCAAGTTTGAGGACAAGCTCATCCAGAGTGTCATGAGTGCCCGCAACTTTGTGCTGGTGCTGTCAGCTGGGGCACTGGACAAGTGCATCGAGGACCATGACTGCAAGGACTGGGTGCACAAGGTACGTACTGGCCTGTACCTCTGCAGCCCAGGAGACAGGGTCCTCCTACTGCCTTCTTGTCTGTGTACCCCAACAACATTTAGCCCTGTAGCACCTCCTGGGTCTGGCTGGAAGTCAGGTAGCTCATTATAAGGGTAACTTTAGCAAGCCACTCAGGCTCTCTGAGCCTCGGTTTTCTTATCTATAAAATGGGGATAACTTACCTGTACTACTTGTAGGATTATTGTGAGGGTTGAAAGGGATGAAAATGCTTTGAAAAATAACTTCTGCAAGAGACAGGAGACCATAGTGACAGGCAGAATGGAATCTTTGTTGAGAGCACTAAACCGAGAATTTGAATCCTGGCTCTGGACTTGGATGAGTTACTTAACTCTGATTAGCTTCACATTTATGTATTACTGGAAACAGGATAATAATGGAGGTAGTAATAGTACTTCACTCCCTAGGATATTGTTATAAGGATTCAAAGAGCTAGAATTTGTGAAATGCTTAGTAGAATGCCTGGTCCATAGTAACTGCTCAATAATAGCAGCAATTATTACTATTAATATAATTATTAGGACTACAACATGTGATATATTCACCATTGTATCATCGGTACCAGACACATTGAACTCATTGAATATGTATGGGATGGATGGATCATTACTCAGCCTGTAGGAATTGAGGCTGCAGCTGATTATGGCTCCAACTGACATAGTAGTTATCTGAGATAGTGCTCTTTTCCTCCATCAGCTGAGGAGACAAGAATACACCCACAATAACTAGATCATATACAAGTTGGCGTAAATGCTAAGCCAGACAGGTGAACCTCTTGTTTGCTGCAAGAGTATGGAGAAGAGAGAGAGCATCAAGGACTAGAATAATCAGGGTAGGCTTCATGGAGGAAGTGTGACTTGAGAAGAGTCTTGGGAATTTAAATGAGCGGGAGGGAAGGCATCCAGGCAGGGGGAACGGCATGAGGAAAGGAATGAAGGTAGGGATGAAAAAAGTGCCCAAAGCCTATGTGCATCTGCCTTTTCCTTCTCACAGATGAAGAGACCCAGACCTAGAAAAGCAGAATAATTTTCCCATGGCCACACTACTAGTGTAGAAATCAGAAAAGTTTGGCTTCAAACTCTGTCTGACTCCAAAGCCCAGGTGCTTTTCCAGAACCCACACTGTATTCCATGGCACAGATCTGAGGGGTTGGGAGGGAAGGGGTTGGGATAGAGTTGGATTCAACTGACACTAGAGTATCTCTTCTCAACTTCGCATTGAGAAGCTATGAAATCAGCCATGGTGGGAGTATTTACACCAAGGAAATTGGCAGCCACCACAAATCAGGATTTTGTTTGTTTGGTTGGTTGGTTGAATTCCTCCCTCCCCCATCCTACATTGTTATAAACTTACCACTGCACCACTGTCTGAACAAAAACTATAGAACCAGTTCATAAGTGTGTAAAGGCAGGGAGAAGTCCTTTACTTGAAGCACTGGGAAACAGGGGGAGATGCTGGGGCCTTGGGTTTTAGGAAGATGGCTCTGATACTAGCATGCAGTCCTGTTTGACAGTGCAAAGAGGGTGAAGTCCTGGAGATGGTGTTGGCAGAGCTGAGTGCTAGGCTTGGGTGATGGAAGGGCAGTGGGCCAGGGAAGTATCCTGGGGGAATGTGGCTGATGAGCCCTGGTAGGTGGCAGGCAGGGTTCTGAGAGAAAGGGAGGAGGGTCTGTGAGCTCCCTGAAAGTTCAGACCTTGTCTTATTCATGCTGTATTCCCGGTGTCTGAACCTGTACATAGTACAAAGAAGGCTCTACAGTTTAGGGAATAATTGAATCAATGATTAAGCATGAGTGATTCTGACAAAGCTGAAATGACTGGCAGAGCCATACGTATCTACTAAGTTTACCAAATCAGAAGACTTGACTTCAATCAAGTTTCTATTCTTAACCAGCTGAGTGACCTTGAACTAGCCATTTTCCCTTTTCTGGCCAGCCTATGAATCTGTGCAGTGAACAATCTATATAATCCTGGATGAAACAAATGCTAAAGGTTTCAAAATAAGTTGCTGTAGGGTGAGATCATCCAAATGCTCAGCAGAGAGGCAGCAGGGTTTGGTTGAAGCAGCCTGGACTCTGAAGGCTTGAGTAGGAGGCCTGGGCAGCCTTGGGCTGGGCACATGTGTGACTTGCAAGTCCCTTCCCCTCTCTGGGCTTCCTTCTCTTCATCTGTAAAATGGAGCTGGTCGAAGTTACGCATGTTATGCATGTTCTGTCCCCAGGAAAGAACACTGTTGGCACCCATTGTCCCAGCAGATGGCAAGGAGGTGGGAAGCAGGCAGGGTGACAAGAGCCTTTGGCTTGGACCTATCTCAAAGGCTCCGTCATCCTTCTTTGGTTGTTTTTAGTGCTTAATTGCTTCTGGTTTTAAGAGTCCTTTCCCTGAAGCCACATTTAGTGAGTAATCAATATGGAAAACCACAAGTGAACTACACTTAAGAAAGTCTAATCCCTGGGGTTCCCCCTTGAAAGGGAAAAAAAAAATCAATAAGCACTTACCAGAGCCCCATTAATAGTGAGTAATATCTTCAGAACAACCTTGTGAAGTAGGTTTTATTATTTCCACTTTCCAGAGGAGGAATAATAATAACTATTATTTATTAAGCATGCACTATATGCTAAGCTCTATTCTAATCACTTGCTATGGAATGTTGCATATATTTTATGCCACAACCCTAGAAGATACTATATCATTAACTCTATTTTATATATTAGAAAACTAACTTTGAGATCCTGTTAGATTTATGTCAGGTCACAGAGCTGTGGCCGAGACTCAATGTGAACCCAGATATGATGATTCTGGAGTGTAGACCCTGACTGTCATCTCATTCATTCATTCATCCATCCACTAAATATTTAGCAAGAGCAACTATGGGCAGGGTTCTGTGAAAGATACTGAGATATAAGGTGAGTAACAAACAGATGTGATCCCTGCTCTTATGTTCAACAGAGAACACAAGTATTAAATAAATTACACATTAATTAATTAATCTTTTGTATAGAAATGAGTTTTGCTGTGTTTCCCAGGCTGAAGTGCAAGGGCATCATCATAGCTCACTGTGTTCTCTAACTCCTGGGCTCAAGTGAAACTCCTGCCTCAGCCTCCTGAGTACTTAGGACTATAGGTGTATGCCACCATGCCTGGCTAATTTTTCTTCTTTTTAGAGATAGGATCTTGCTGTGTTTCCCAGGCTGGTCTCAAACTTCTAGGCTCAAGTGATCCTCTTACCTCAGCCTTCCAAAGTGCTGGGATTACAGGTGTGAGTCAGCTCGCCCAGCCCCAGCCTAATTAAATTTGCAACTGTAACCTGTGATGCAGAGCTATGAGAGTCTATAATAGGGGGATCTGACTTGGTCAAGGAAGTAAGAGACAACATCCCTGGAAAAGTGTTGATTGAGCTCAGATCAGAAAAATGAATGGGGCTCATTGCCTGTGGCTCGAGCAGCTAAGGCGCCAGCCACATACACCTGAGCTGGCGGGTTCGAATTCAGCTTGGGCCTGCCAAACAACAATGATGGCTGCAACCAAAAAATAGCCGGGCATTGTAGCAGGTCCCTGTAGTCCCGGCTACTTGGGAGGCAGAGGCAGGAGAATCGATTGAACCCAGGAATTGGAGGTTGCTATGAGCTGTGATGCAACAGCACTCTACCCAGAGTAACAGCTTGAGGCTCTGTCTCAAAAAAAAGAAAGAAAAATGAGTGGACATTATCTAGGTGAGGGGGCAGGGAAGCTTCTTCTGTGTGGTTTGGAGGAGAATGCAGGGATGGGGGTTGGGAAGTGGGCTGTGTCCCACCACACAGGGCCTTACAGGCCACATTAAGGAGTCTGGGCTTTATTCTAACAACCGTGAAAAATCTTGAAGTTTGCCAGGCAGGTGGTTCAAGCCTTCCTAGGACTCTGGGAAGCTGAGGCAGGTAGATTGCTTGAGCTCAGGAATTCAAGACCAGCCTGTGCAAGAGCGAGACCCCACCTCTAAAACTAGCAGGGCGCTGTGGCAGGCGCCTGCAGTCCCAGCTACTTGGGAAGCTGAGGCAAGAGGATCACTTGAGCCCAAGAGTTTGAGGTTGCTGTGGGCTGTGACTCCAAGGCACCATACTGAGGGTGACAAAGTGAGACTCCATCTCAAGAAAAAAAACAAAAAATAAAGTCTTGAAGTTTAAGTCAGGGGTGACATGATCAGATTGGCATGACCTTTTGTGAAGATTAGCTAGGTGAAAGGGTGAGTTAGAGGGCAAAAGAGCAGTTGAGTAGAGCTCTGGTGCAGGGTAAAGATAATGGGAGTTGGGGTAGGATGGCAGTGGGGTAGAGATGGAATCAAGAAATAAGGAGTGCAGTTGGCAGGCTGCATGATGGGTCAGTCTGGGTGCAGGAGCGTGATGTTTTACTTCCGACAACAAATTTTTCCCACACCAACAACTAATTGTCCAATTTTCTAACACCAGCTGGGCCTACAATTCAATTCAATTCTGAAGTGTCGGATTCCAAAGGTTTAAGAGCTCAGCTCCACCTGCCCTTCACTTCAGACATTAGTTGGAGGCCCGGGTCCTCAGACAATGGCACTTTTGTCTGATTTGGCTACAAATTTGGGGGTTCCATGACTCCTCCAATAATTCACTAGAATGACTCACAAAATTCAGGAAGCAATTTACTGTCAGTGGTTTAATATGTGAACCTTAAATAATAAGATTCAGAAAATATGATTAAGTATAGAGTTTATTGAGCTTGAGAATGGCCAGCCAGCCTTCCAAATAGGGCCAGCCTTCCAAAGTGAAGTCAAGGTTTCACTTGTATAGGCAGAGACAGAAATTTTTTTTTTTTTTTTTGAGACGGAGCCTCAAGCTATCCCCCTGGGTAGAGTACAATGGCATCACAGCTCACAGCAACCTCCAACTCCTGGGCTCAAGTGAGTCTCCTGCCTCCGCCTCCCAAGCAGCTGGGACCACAGGCGCCCGCCACAATGCCCCGCCATTTTTTGGTTGCAGCCATCATTGTTGTTTGGCGGGCCCGGGCTGGGGATTTGAACCCGCCACCTTAGGTGTACATGGCTGGTGCCTTAGCCGATTGAGCCACAGGCGCAGAGCCAGAGACATAAATTTGAGCAGCATTACATTTCCTGCATGAGACCAGTGCATATATTACAGCATTTGAATGGCTACAGATTGCTACATTCCAAGGGACATTACTTTATTACTCCATAAGAAGGGATAGCCATCTGAGGGGTTCTTATCTCTGGTTCCATTGGTCTTCCTAATTATTTACAGGAACAAACAAAGGCTAACTCATGTCACATAGCCACATTCCTCTTAAGGCTCAGGATAATTTAAAGTTCCAATAGCTTTAAGTTTGATTATTTACTAAAGCTTGAATTATTTAATTTCACAATTATAAAGGATACAACTCATTACAAGGGTGGCACTGGACCAGCAAAGATTTCACAGACCACCAAGGCTTGTATGAGAGGTCTTTATTGGTAGGGGAGGGATGCTGCAGAGCAGCACTAAGGAGGAGAGAAAAGAGAAGAGAAAAGAGGAAAGTGAAGAGGTGAGAGAGAAGGAGAAAGAGAGCCGCAACTGTGTCTTATTCATCCCTGGATCCTCAGCACCCAGAACACCACCTGACACAAAGAAGACACTAAGTAATTGTTCACAGAAACTCACAACAGCCAAGGGCAGGAAGACAATCAGTAATCACACAGTAGTAAATTGAACTCTACCTTCCACTCCCCTGTCTAATAGGTTCTCTCAGATACATACCGATAATAGATGCTCAAGACCACAAATTCCAAAACCACATACCAGCTACTTCAATGTTTGGCACATAGTAGTGTCTCAAAACATTCTTGTCAAAAGAATGATAGAAAAACTAACTGGGCATGACTTGGCACCTGTTGCTCAGAGGCTAGGGCACCAGCCACATACATTGGAGCTTGTGGGTTCAAACTCAACCCAGGCCTGCTAAACAATGTCAACTGCAACCAAAAAATAGCTGGGTGTTATGGCAGGCACCTATAGTCCCAGCCACTTTGGAGCCTAAGTCAAGAGAATGGCTTGCGTCCAAGAATTTGAGGTTGCTGTGAGATATGATGCCACAGCATTTTACCAAGGACAAAAAAGTGAGACTCTGTCTCAAAAAAAAAAAAAGATTGTCCCAAACAGCTTCCTAAAGCTTTCTTACATTGTTTGGTAATGGCAGTAGAGATTGACTTGACTGATTGGTGCCCTCTGGTGGTAAAGAAAACAGAATACTGGGCGGTGCCTGTTGCTCAGTGAGTAGAGCACTGGCCTCATATTCTGAGAGTGGCAGGTTCAAACCCCACCCCGGCTGAACAGCAACCAAAAAATAGCCAGGTGTTGTGGCGGGCACCTGTAGTCCCAGCTACTCGGGAGGCTTAAGCAAGAGGATCACTTGAACCCAAGAGTTTGAGATTAATGTGAACTATGACACCAGAGAACTCTAGAGAGGGTGACAAAGTAAGACTTTGTCTCAAAAACAAACAAACAAAAAACTGGGTGGCACCTGTGGCTCAAAGGAGTAGGGTGCCAGCCTGGGCCAAAACCTGCAAAAAAGAAAGCTGTCATATGGACTAATCTATGCTGTTTTAAAGTCGGGATAGTGATTATTTTTTCAGGGGCTAATTGCTAGTGTGAATGAAGATCCTGAAGGTGCAGAAAACCTCTCTTTTCTATGAGATGGTTACATGGGTGTGTCTGTGAGTATTCAAAGTGTATTTTTTATGGTATGTGAATTTTTCCTTACACATATTCTACTTCAATAAAAAAAATTTTTTTTGACAGGGTATCACTCTGTCACCCTGGCTAGAGTGCCATGGTGTGTGTCATAGCTCACAACAACTTCAAACTCTTGGACTCAGGAGCTCTTTTGCCTCAGTCTTCCCAGTAGTTGGGGCTACAGGCACTCACCACTATGCCTGGCTGCCTGGCTAGTTTTTCTATTTTAGTAGAGACAGGATCTCACTCTTGTTCAAGCTGGTCTGGAACTCCTGAGTTTAAGCAATCTGCCTGCCTCAGCCTCCCAGAGTGCTAGGATTATAGGCGTCAGCCAGCCACTGTGCCTGGCCAATAAAAAAAGAATTTTTTTTCAAGCTGTTGAAACTGTTCTCTATTCTCCAAAAACGTCATCATAAAACACGAAAAAAAGGGAGAGCCCTTTTTTTGTAAATGTAAATGTTCCAGATAAGAGGGACAAAATAAACATGACAAGCTAATTTGATAGTTGAATTTAAATGATTCTACATCAGGACATAAAATTGGGACAATTGGCAAAATTTAAATATGGAACTTATATAATGGTATGAATTAAGATTAATTTTTTTGAAGGTGGCTCGGCGCCTGTGGCTCAATCGGCTAAGGCGCCAGCCACGTACACCTAAGGTGGCGGGTTTGAATCCCCAGCCCGGGCCGCCAAACAACAATGATGGCTGCAACCAAAAAATGGCTGGGCCTTGTGGCAGGCGCCTGTGGTCCCAGCTGCTTGGGAGGCAGAGGCAGGAGACTCGCTTGAGCCCAGGAGTTGGAGGTTGCTATGAGCTGTGACGCCATGGCACTCTACCCAGGGGGATAGCTTGAGGCTCCGTCTCAAAAAAAAA
>CAUYQV010196296.1:0-11461 GCA_963574575.1 Galagoides demidoff | reverse complement strand
GCAGACTTGTAGAAAAACATGGAAGCTAAATAACCTTATGCTGAATGATAGATGAGTCAGAGACAAGATCAAGAAGGAAATTACCAAATTTTTAGAACAAAATGATAATGAAGATATGAGTTATCAGAACCTCTGGGATACCGCAAAGGCAGTCCTAAGAGGGAAATTTATAACACTGCAAGCCTTCCTCAAGAAAATGGAAAGAAAGGAAGTTAACAACTTAATGGGACATCTCAACCAGCTGGAAATGGAAGAACATTCCAGTCCCAAACCCAGCAGAAGAAAAGAAATAACCAAAATTAGGGCAGAATTAAATGAGATTGAAAACAAAAGATTATAGAATGGATCAACAAATCAAAAAGTTGGTTTTTTGAAAAAAATCAACAAAATCTACAAAACTTATTTGTATCAGAATGTTTATTGCAATCCAATACATAATTGCTATGACATGGAAGAAGCTCAAATGCCCATCGACCCATGAATGGATCAATAAATTGTGGCACATGTACACCATGGAATACTGTGCAGCCCTAAAGAAAGATGGAAACTTTACCTCCTTCATGTTTATATGGATGGAATTAGAAAATGTGCTTAGCAAAGTATCTCAAGAATGGAAGAAAAATTATCCAATGTACACAGCCCTATTTTGAAACTAATTCATAACTTTTATAGGAATGTCATAACTTAATATAGCCTTAGAATATGGGAAGGAGGTGGGAGAGGGGAGGGGAGGGGGGTGAATGGGGGAGGGAGAATGATTGGGGGGTCACCTCTATGGTTTATCTTGCAAGGGTACAAGTGAATCTTTCTAAAAGTAGAGTATGAATGTTTTAACTCAATGATTAAGAAAATGACATGAAGGTTATGTTAACCACTTTGATGAGAGTATTTCAAAATCTATATGAAAACAGCACACTGTACCCCATGATTGCATTACTGTACACAGTTATGCTATAAGAAATAAAAAAAAAAATAGAGTGGTCTAGGCTCAGCTCCTGTAGCTCAGAGGCCAGGGCACCAGCCTCATGCACTAGAGCTGGGGGGTTCGAATCCAGCCCGGGCCTGACAAACAACAATGACAACTATAACCAAGGGATGGCTGTGTGTTGTGGTGGGTGCCTGTGGTCCCAGCTACTTGGGAGCTGAGGCAAGAGAATCGCTTGAGCCCAGGAGTTTGAGGTTACTGGGAGCTGTGATGCCACAGCACTCTACCCAGGGTGACATGGTGAGACTCTGTCTCAAAAAAAAAAAAATTAATAATAATAAAGTGGTCTAGCTATTTCACTATATCCAGAAATCCAGAGTCTGTAAAAGTCTCTAATTCCTAAGAAGCTTCGAAGCTGTCTGAGATTTCGAAGTTTAGGGTAAGCCAATATTGGTTCTGTTCTTTCTTTGCCCAAGGCTCTCTTCCCCTGTGAATGTTGGAGATCCAAATAGTGTAATTCAGGCACACATAATTGGGCTTTAGCCTCGGAAACTTTGTACCCACACTCAGTTAGAAAGTTTAATAGAGGTTGGGTAGCTTTGTGGAATTCCTCTGCATCTAGTGCTCCCCAAAGAATATCATCTACATACTGAATAAGAGTCACTGCAAGATATGAGAAATGATTCAAGTCTAGGGCTAAGGCTTGTCCAAACAAGTGAGGGCTGTCCTTAAATCTCTGAGGTAACCCATGTGAACTGGGTTTTGGAGTCAGGGGTCTTCAAAAGCAAAAAGGTATTGGGAATTCTTATAAAAAGGAATGTATTAAAAGGCATCTTTTAAGTTTAGGACTGTGTAACAGGCAGCTATTTCAGGGATTTGAGATTAAATAAAGTATACAGATTGGGAACTATAGGACGGAGAGGAATGACTGCTTCATTTATAAAGTGAAGGTCTTGTACTAGTCTCCAAGTTCTGTTTGGCTTTGGCACTCTTAGGAGTGTTACATGGACTATTTCAAGGTATTAATGATTTCTGGGCGACACCTGTGGCTCAGTGGATAGGGTACTGGCCCCATATACTGAGGGTGGCAGGTTCAAGCCTAGCCCCAGCCAAACTGCAACAAAAAAAAAAAATGGGGGGGGGTTGTGGTGGGTGCCTGTGGTCCCAGCTGCTTGGAGGCTGAGGCAGGTGAATCACCTAAGCCCAGGAGTTGGAGGTTGCTGTGAGCTGTGGTGTTAGAGCACTCTACTGAGGGTGATAAAGTGAGATTCTGTCTCAAAATAAAACAAAACAAGGTATTAATGATTTCTGTCACTTTAGATTCTGTTTTATGGGCATTAGAACATTCTTAGCTTTTACTTTGGGGATAGACAGTGAGATTTTTAAATTTAATTTGGACAAGTTGAGTATATCTTGCTCTTCTTACCTGTCCCTTGGTAGCCCATATTTCTGGGTTAATTTCTGTCTTTAATAAGCAAAGGTATAGTATAGGTTCTTGTCCCATATTCATATAAATTGTTGTTCCTGCTTTAGTTAGTATGTCCATCCCCAAAAGGGGAGCAGGACTTTCAGGCATGATTAGGAAGGCATGAGAAAACAGCCAGTCACCCCAATTGCAGCTTAAAGGCTAAGAGAAGAATTTATTAACCAGCTTTCCAGACATCCCTTGTATAGTTACAGATTGAGGGGGATAGAAGACAGAATAGAGAGGAATACAGAAAAGGTTGCTCCAGTGTCCAGAAGAAATTCTGTCTTCTGGCCTTCCACTACAAGGCAGACCCAGGGCACTTGAGGGGTGATGACACAAGCTGGAGCCATAAGAATCTACCCCTGGTATCATCAGTTCAATTTGGGGGTTGAAGGGGGTCACTATCTCAGACCTTCACTTCTGTAACAGGCTGCCCTCCAGTGGTCACCCTTGCACTCTGGACAGGGGCCATGTGCTGCCAGGGGCAATCTCTCTTGAAGTGGCCAGTCTGGCCACATTGGAAGCACTTGTTCTTAGCTCCTCTGGCTTCCCTCTGCCCCTGAATGGTGCCCATTTGTCAGAGTACCTTTACTAGAGCTGTCATTCTTTCATTATCCCTTCTTTCTTTTTTCTCCTCTTCCTCCTAATCTTGATCATAAAAGACAGCTGTGGCCATTTTAAGATGATTCTCTAGATTATGATCAAGGCTTAAACTCCAATTTCTGGAGTTTTCTTTTAATATCTGGGGCACCTTGAATGATAAATGTATCTTTTAAAATAATTTGGCTCTCTAAAGAGTCAGGTGTCAACTGGGTGTGTGTGTGTGTGTGTTTTGTTTGTTTGTTTTTTGAGATAGAGTCTCACTATGTCACACTTCGTAGAGTGCCAAGGCATCACAGCTCACAACAACCTCAAACTCTTGGGCTTAAGTGATTCTTTTGCCTCAGTCTCTCAAGCATCTGGGACTACAGGCAGCCTGCACAATGCCTGGCTATGTTTTTTTCTTTTTATTTTTTGCAGTTGTCATTGTTGTTTTAGCTGACCCAGGCTGGGTTTGAACCTGCCAGCCTCGGTGTATGTGGCTGGCATCATAAGCACTATGCTATGGGCACCAAGCCAACTGGGTGTGTTTTCTCATCACTTCCCTAAGCTGCTGGAGGATTTTCTATTTTTCACCTAATAAATAGTAGACAACTTAGAATAATTCATAGGCTTTTTCTTAGATCGATGCAAACCTTCCAGGATACATGTTAGAAAATGTTTACACCACCAGTAACTTTCTCAGGGTCCCATTCAGGATCCTCAAAAGGAGCTGCCTCTCTTCCCATTGTGGTATCTGTCCCTTTCCTAAGAGGACATACTGCTATCAGTACTGAACATACCAAAAATCTGATCACTTTCTAGCCTCATCTAAGACTTCATTTTTCTCACTTAAAGTTCAAATTTGATCTAGTAGTAGCATTACATCTCTCCAAGAGAGATCAAAGTTTTCTCCTAACCCTTGGAGAACATCCATGTACTTATGTGGGTTATCAGAAAATTTTGCTAAATTAACTTTAATTTGTTTTAAATCTGTCAGAGAAAATGGAGTGAAAACTTGCACATTTCCCCTTTCACCACACACAGACTCAACCAAGAGACACAAAGAAGGATAAGTTGCTTTCTGGGGGTCCCAACAGGAACAGAAGAAACTCTGGGAATACACTCCTTCTTGGGGTTTTCTTTTCTTTTTTTTTGAGACGGAGCCTCAAGCTATCCCCCTGGGTAGAGTGCCATGGCATCACAGCTCATAACAACCTCCAACTCCTGGGCTCAAGTGAGTCTCCTGCCTCCACCTCCCAAGTAGCTGGGACCACAGGTGCCCGCCACAACACCCGGCCATTTTTTGGTTGCAGCCATCATTGTTGTTTGGCAGGCCCAGGCTGGGGATTCGAACCTGCCATCTTAGGTGTACATGGCTGGCGCCTTAGCCGATTGAGCCACAGGCGCCAAGCCGTATACTTAAAAATCTTTTGCTAGTTATCTCTATAGATAAATACAAATAACAATTTAAAATTATATCATAATTACTTTTCTTTATTGCTTTATCAACTTTAGAAAATATTGATTTTCTGAGAGGAAATATGAGGATTTAGCTCATTTATACTGTCCCTCATTACTCCCCTATCTCCATATTTGAGATTATGATGCCTAGTTCTTCTGTTATCTTTGTAAACTGTAAATAACACAAATAATACAAATAATATTTACACATCTAGTGCCTTGATTTTCCTTTACATAGGATGATAATAGCATCCCTATCCTATTTTCTCCTCTTCTCCCTCTCTTTCTCCTTCATATTTTATTAGCAATATTTTGATTTCTATATTGTGGTTATTTATATACTGTTCTGCAATGACAATAAAGTTTTCCATAGTTTATCTACAGGGTGCTTTTAGATGTTATAAACTCAATCTTTTATGATATTTTGACTATATAAATACTGTTGAATGCTAGCTTAAGCAATTCACAAGGAATGCATTTCATTTCTTATAGGTCCAGCATCATGTTCGTTGGGGCATTCAGAAGAGAATGTCTTGGTTAGAAAAGACATCAGCTTTTATAATCATGCCATATTTTAGTTTACTTCATGTTTAGATCATGACTGTCTTATACAGTTATTTTTTCATTTTTTTATAGTTTCTAATTAAAAAAATTACTGACACAGAATGCTGTGCCTTTATTGTACCCTCCAGTGTCTTTATTTTCAAATATAACAATTAAGTTATTAAGTATGAAATGTCTGATTTCTTTAAGTACTAAGTTTGACAGTTAATATCTGACATTTCACTTTGACACTTATTTTACTTTTATTTTGAAGGTATAGCCTCATTCTTTCAAATGCATATCCTCATTCTTTCAAATTTTTTAAAGAGCAATTTTTGTGAATCATAGTAAGTACCAAAAATTTTATTATTTTCAAATATGAGTTCTGTTGTGAAACCAGACAGCTTGAAATATCAACAAAGTGTTCGGGAAGGATATAGCTAATGAGTACACCGTACATTGATAGTTAAAGAAGTTCTGTTGTGGTGATTTTAATCTTGAAAAAGAGCCAGGTGGGTGACCTGAGACCAATGTGGATAATGATGAACTGAAAGCTGTAGGGCAAGTAAATCCGCCTCAATCTACACATGAATTAGCAGCAAGGTTGATGTTAGTAATCCAATAATATTGGACCATTTGAAACAAATTGGCAAGGTGAAGAAGCTGGATAGATATGTCCTGCATAAATTAAATGAGTGCTGGAAGAAAAATTGCCTTGAAGATGGGGTTAGATACTCACTGGCAACTCTGGGGAAATAGATCTGAACTTAGATTTCTGAATCCTGCCAAGCTATCAAGTATCATTTTGACACTGTATTGTTATCTGTGATGAAAAATGGATTCTTTTCTACAATTCTTAAGCATCTGGCATGGTGGTTGGATAAAGATGAAGTGCCAAAACACAGTCCAAAACTGAATACTCATCCAAAAAAGCTAATGGGTGTCTGGTGGTTCAGTGCTCGTATTATTCACTACAGTTTTATGAAACCTGTTGCAACCAACTGGATGAAATGATGAGGATGCTTGTGATTAAGCAGCTGAGACTGGTCAAGAGAGACAGGCCAATCTTCCTGCAAGAAAATGCTCCACCACAAGTCACACACATAACACTGCTCAAACTTCAGAAGCTAGACTTGGAAACTATCATCTACCATATTCACCAGATGATAATTGGTGAATATGCACCAACTGACTACCATTTTTTCCAGGCTTTGGACCACTTTATGCAAGGAAAAATATTCAGTTCTCAACAAGCCACTCTCTTTCCAGGCTTATTCACTGCTGACATAAACAAGCTATCCTTAAGATGGTAAAATTGTATTAATAGTTTAGGCACATACTTTAATTGTACTGCTTCTTGTTTGAGATTATGATAAACTATTGATTCAAAATCAATTCATTTCATATTTAATGATTTAATATATTGCATGGAGTTGTTCCTCACCTCCCTTCTTCCCCTTTACAGAGAACACCTGCCCAGAGAAATACTACCAACCATCTGCTCTCTTTTGGACTGGATACTCTTCACTTATCTTCCTTACATCTTAACTGCTTCCCTGGATTAAATCCATTGTGTCCTGGATCTCACGCATTCCTCTTTCTTGGTTTACTTATTTTGCTGAAGTATATATTCAGTTAATTCCCTAAGCAATAAGGAGTTAACTTATAAACTTTCTTAAGGAGTTAACATAAACTTTCTGAGTCTGCGAATGTCCAAGAATGCCTTTATTTTAATCTCATTCCTACTTGATAGCTTGGCAGGATTCAGAAATGTAAGTTCAAATCCATTCCCCCAGAGTTGCCAATGAGTATCTAACCCCATCTTAATTCTTATCCCTGTTAAGGTGACCTGGTTTTTCCTTTCTAGGTATTTTAGTATCTTCCCTTAAACCACATTTTTCTTCAACTTCAAGAAGACATGTTTATGTATGAGTCTTTTAAAAATTCATTGTGGTTGACACTGGATCTTTTCTTTCTTTCTTTTTTTTTCAGACAGTCTCACTTTGTCACCTCAGGTAGAGTGCCATGGCTCACAGCATGCTCAGACTCTTGGGCTCAAGCAATTCTCTTGCCTCAGTCTCCCAAGTAGCTGGGACTACAGGCGCCCACCACAATGCCCAGCTGTTTTTTAGAGATGGGGTCTTGCTCTAGGCTCAGCCTGGTCTCAAACTTGTGAGCTTAGGCAATCCACCTGCCTCGGCCTCCCAGAGTGCTGGGATTACAGGTGTGAACCACTGCACACCCAGCCCAACACTGGATCTTTTCAACCAAAGGACCTGTAATCTTTAGTTTGGTTTCCTTCCTTCTGTCCTTCCTCCCTCTCTGCCTCCCTTCCTTCCTTCCTGACAGGGTCTCGGAATACAGTGGCACGTCATAGCTCACTGTAATGTAATCTCGAACTCTCAGGCTCAAGTGATCCTCTTGCCTCAGCCTCCTGAGTAGCTAGGAATACAGGCATGTGCCATCATGTTTTAAATTTTTTTGTAGAGACAGAGGTCTTGCTATGTTACCCAGGCTGGTCTCAAACTCCTGGGCGCAAGTAGTCCTCCTGGCTTGGCTTCCCAAAGTGCTGGGTTTACAGATGTAAGTCATCACACCTGACCAATTCTGTATTATATTCTTTGAGTATTTCCTTCTCTCCATTTTCCCCTTCTTTCTTCCTCAGACTCCACTTAGTTAGATGTTGAAATTCCTAAATTGTTTTTTTATGTCCCTTAAAATCTCTGAGAGATACCCTTAAATTTAGTTTGTATGCATTATGCTGACTTTTAAAATTTTGGTACTTATGTTTTAAAATTCTCACAGCTCCTTCTTGTGTCAACATTCTGTCTTTGCCTTTTTTTTTTCTCCAGTTTTTGGCCAGGGCTGGGTTTGAACCCACCACCTCTGGTATATGGGGCCAGTGCCCTACAACATTCTGTCTTTGTATAGGTCTATTCTGTTTTTTTCTTTAAAAAAAAAAAACCATTATTTATTTAAATTGACAAATAAAAATTTTACATATTTGTATATCTTTATACAATGTTTATCATGTACAATGTGTTGTTTTGAAATATGTATACACTGTGGAATGGTTATATCAAGCTAAATAACATCTTTATTATCTCACATACTTACCCTTTTTGTGGTAAGAATACTTAAAATCTACTTTTTTGTAATTTTCAGTAATAGAATGCATTGTTGTTAACTATAGTCACTATGTTGTCCAATATATAGATCTGTTGAATTTACTCTTCCTATCTGAAATTTTGTAACCTTTGACCAACATCCTCCCAGCACCTGGTAAACACCATTTTACTCTCTGCTTCTATGAATTCACCTTTTTTACATTTAAGTGTAAGTGAGATCATGCAGTATTTGTCTTTCTGTGCCTGGCTTACTTCACTTAACATAATGTCTTCCAGGTTCACCCATGTTGTTGCAAATGACAGAATTTCCTTCCTTTTTAAAGCTCAATAGTATTTCACTGTGTGTATATATGTCACATTTTCTTTATACACTGATGCACCTTTAGGCTGATTATATATCTTGGCTATTGTGAACAGTGCTACAATGAGCATGGGACTGAAGATACCTCTTTGACAGACTGATTTCATTTCTTTGGATGTGTATTCATGGTGAGATTGCTGGATCTTATGGTAGTCCCATTTTTAAGTTTTGAGGATACTCCAAACTGTTTTCCATAATGGCTGTACTAATTTACAATCTCACCAACAGCGTGCAAGGATTCTTTTTTCTCTACGTTGTAACACTTGTTATCTTACATCTTTTGGATAAACAACCATTGAGGTTTTAATTTGCATTTCTCTGATGGTTCGGGATTTGGGGCATTTTTTTTTATATATCTACTGGCCATTTTATCTCTTCTTTCGAGAAATGTCTAGTTAGTTCCTTTGCTCATTTTAAAATCATGCTGTTTTCTTGCTATTGATTGACTGAGTTCCTGATAAATTCCTGATATTAACCCCTCACTAGAGGTATGGTTTGAAAATATTTTCTACCATTCTGTAGGGTCTTTCTTCAATCTGTTGGTTATTTCCTTGGCTGTGCAAAAGCTTTTTAGTTTGACATAATCCCATTTGTCTATTTTTGCTTTAATTGCCCATGCTTTTGAGTTCATATCCAAAAAAAAGTCAATGCCCAGACCAATGTCATAAAGCTTTACTCCTATGCTTTCTTTTAGCTGTTTTACAGTTTCAGGTTTTACATTTAAGCCATTAATCAACTTTGAGTTGATTTTTTTTTTTTTTGAGACAGAGTCTCAGTATGTTGCCCTCAGTAGAGTGCAGTAGGGTCATAACTCACAGCAACCTCCAACTCCTGGGCTTAATTCTCTTGCCTCAGCCTCCCAAGTAGCTGGGACTACAGGTGCCTGCCACAATGCCCGGCTATTTTTTTGTTTCAGTTGTTTAGCTGTCCCACCCTTGGTGTATGTGGATGTTTTGTATACAATATAACAGTTATTCTTATTTTATGGGTTCTTGTGTTACATAATCTTTCTTAATATAGTAATTTATTAGTTTTCAAAAAGATTTCTTCGTTTTTTTATTTTATATTTCTTTTTAAATTCTTTTTGTATTTTTCTTACTTATACATGTGTATATTAGGTTTTCACTTTTGCCTTCACAGAATGAAAAAGGCTAAATTTAATGACAATAACAATATTTAACATAAGGACTAAGAACAAAAACCTCATAAAGAATGAATGAAGATAAATACACTCAGAAAAGAAAACAGATGATTGCTGCAACAAAATATTAAGCAATAATAATAGTAATAATGCAAAGAAAGTAACATTCACATTGTCAGATAGAAGTATGTTGTTAATGGAATACTTTGATCAGTTAACCTCTTCTTATTATCTTGTTTTTTTCTAAAGTCTCAAAAAAAATAGACAACTAATATTTATAAATAAAAGTAAAAGATAATTTCAAAAAAACAGATCATGCCCAATCTTATAGACAATAGAAAAAGAAATACTTCAAAATCATTCTACTTAATCTGGATACACCTGATATTAAAATTGGAGAAAATATATTATTATAAAGGGGAAATGACAAACATATTTCACTTATAAATGAGGATGCAATATGATAAACAACATATTAACATGTCGAATTAAAAATTAATGTTTAAGTAATTTACCTTGGTCCAAATTAAATACAATTTGTATAAGAATTAGTCACCAATTTCTTTCTTTTTTTTTTCCTCGCCCACACACCCTCCCTCCTTCTCTGTCCAGTACCCCTTCCCCCATGCCCCACTGTATCATTAATTGTCATTAATTGTCTTCATATCAAAGTTGAATACATAGGATTCTTACTTCTCCATTTCAGTGATGCTTCACTAAGAATAATGTGTTCCACCTCCATCCAGGTTAGTACAAATGCTGTAAAATCTCCATTATTTTTGATGGTTGAATAATATTTCATGGTATACATATACCTACCTCAGCTTACCAATCCATTGCTGGGTTGAAGGCTGTTTCCACATTTTAGCGATTGTAAACTGGGCTGCAATACACAGCCTAGTACAAGTGTCTTTATAATAAAAGGTTTTTTTTTTTCCTTCTGAATAGATGCCCAGTAATGGGATTACAGGATGGAATGGAAGGTCTAGGTTGAGTTCTTTAAGGTTTCGCCATACTTCTTTCCAAAAACGTTGTATTAGTTTGCAGTCCCACCAGTGCAAAAGCATTCCTTTCTCTCCACATCCGCGCCAGCATCTGCAGTTTTGAGATTTTGTGATATAGGCCATTCTCACTGGGGTTAGATGATCTCTCAGGGTGGTTTTAAGTTGCATTTCTCTAATAATGAGGGATGATGAGCAGTTTTACAGGTGCTTGGTAACCACTTGTCTATCGGCTTTAGAGAAAATTCTACTCATGTCTCTTCCCCATTGATGTATGGGGTTGTTGGATTTTTTCTTATAGATTAATTGAAGTTCTGCATAGATCCTGGTTATTAGATTTTTGTCTGATACAAAATATGCAAATATCCTTTCCCATTGAGTAGACTGTCTATTTGGTTTGGTTATTGTTTCCTTGCCGTACAGAAACTTCTCAGTTTCCTTAAATCCCATCTGTTTATTATTGTTGTTATTGCTATTGCCATGGCAGTCTTACTCAAAAAGTCTTTCCGCAGGCCAATATCTTCCAGTGTTTTTCCTATTCTTTGAGTATTTTTATCGTTTCATGCCTTAAATTTAAGTCCTTTATCCATCTTGAATCAATTTTTGTAAGTGGAGAAAGGTGTGGATTCAATTTCAGTCTCTTACATGTGGATATCCAGTTCTCCCAGCACCATTTATTAAATAGGGAGTCTTTTCCCCCTATTCTTTTTTTTCTTTTTTTTTTTGAGACGGAGCCTCAAGCTATCCCCCTGGGTAGAGTGCCATGGCATTACAGCTCATAGCAACCTCCAACTCCTGGGCTCAAGCGAGTCTCCTGCCTCCGCCTCCCAAGTAGCTGGGACCACAGGCGC
>CAUYQV010196295.1:0-15175 GCA_963574575.1 Galagoides demidoff | reverse complement strand
GGCTGCAACCAAAAAATAGCTGGGCGTTGTGGTGGGAACTTGTGGTCCCAGCTACTTGGGAGGCTGAGGCAGGAGACTCGCTTGAGCCCAGGAGTTGGAGGTTGCTGTGAGCTGTGAAGCCACAGCACTCTACCCAGGGGAATAGCTTGAGGCTCTGTCTCAAAAAAAAAAAGAAGAGGCCTCACCAGAGGCTGGAAAGAAAGGAGGGGTAAAGAGTGTCACTGGGGGAACAGCCTGTGCAGAGGCCCTGAGGAGGAGCATGCTCTGTCCCCTTGCCTGTGATCCTGCCATGACACACGTCCTCACTTTCAACTGTCACAGCAGCCTTGGACACAGAGCCAAGATCAACGTTCCCATTTCACAGATGAGGAAAACTGAGATCCAAAGACCAGAGGAGTGTTGGTGCCAGACCAGGGCTAGGACCAGGGCTCCCACCACTTCCAAGCCTCATGCCGTTTCTGTGTAGTGGAGGCATCTGTTTTCCTGCTCTGCGGAGCCCTGCCCTTGGGCACAGTGGAGGAGGTGCCCTGTGGCCTGGCCCGGCCCCCACAGAGGTTCTGGAGGCCCCTGTACAGCCTGGGAATTCAGAAACAAAGGTTCCGGCCAGTAATTGCTGCCTTTCAAAGACTCAGCCGGCTTCCTCTGCCACAGGCGTGAGAGGGAAGCTAATGTCCTTGTCCCAGGGGAGGGGGTGGGCAGCACTTGAGGCGGCTAGCCTGCCCAGGCTACCTTGCCAAATGGGCCCATTACCCTCTGCAGGCAGCCTCGTACCTCCTCCCTACGCATCCCAGGTACCCGCTCAGTTACCAGGTGGGGTGCCCTGCGTCCAGCCTGGGCTCATCACCCTCCACAGGTGGCCTCATGCCTCCTCCCCACGTGCCCCAGGTACCCACTCAGTTATCAGGTGGGGTGTCCTGTGTCTAGCCTGGGTCCCTCCTAATGATGCCGGGAGGAACCTTTCCCCTCGCTGGCCTCCCACTCCCCATGTACACGATGGCAGGTGTGTCCTGCCCCGGCCATCCAGAATGGGAGTTCAAGGGAAGGTTACTCTGCAGACAGGGTTTCTTAGCCTCGGCACTGCTGACACTTTGAGCTGGATCACTTTTCATCGTGGGGCCTTTCCTGTGTTTTGAAGGCTGTTCAGTATCCTTGAAATGCCACTAGATGCCAACAACCCCTCCCCAGCTGTGACAACTAAAAGTTTCTCCAGACACTGGAGTGTCTCCAGACACCCCTGTAGGGGGCAAGCAGGTTGCCCCTGGTTGAGAATGACTGCTCTAGAAGCAGCCCGTTTGCTAATGACAGGCTGAGAAATGCCCATCCATGGTGGGGACTTGATTCTGCGCTTGGGGCTGAATCAGGCCCCTGGGAGCCAGGCAGCCTTCTGAGGGCACCACCTCCCATCTGAGGCTGGTGTTCCCGGGATGTCCCCCTCCTGCTGGTAGTTCCCAGGCTCTCTGTGCACCCTCCTAGGGATGGGGTCTTCGGAGGCTCAGTTTCCTCATCTGAGGGGGCAGAGAGGGGTTGCCAGGGCTCCTTGTTTGGATGGAATGTGACTGTCGCCCTGCCCATGATGACGGGCCCTTGAGTTAGCCAGAGGGGATGTGGGCGGTGCACCTGGGAGAGATGAGGCCAGACCAATGATTCTGAGCCCTGTGACTGTCGGGTTTTATGGGTCTCTGAGCCACCCACTGGGTCTTGGGTCCCCCTGCCCAACAAGGTCCCTCCTGTCTCTCAGCCCAGCCGTTTCCCTGCCACTCCCCCACCCTCCCTGGTTAGTGACAGGATTCCCCTCCGGCAGCCAATGAGCGGCTGTCATCACGGTTCCACTTTAGATTTTATCAATGTGTCCCCGTCTCCTGGGCAACTGGCGCTGGGCAGCCCTGTCAGTCTTTTCTCCGCTTGCTTCTCGGAGCCAGCTGCTCCCACCCTTAGCACCATGTGGCCGCGTGGTGAGTTTTCCCTCACACAGACCGGACCCGGATTCCACCAAACATAATTTCTCTGGCAAAAGACGCTGGTGTCTGTCTGTCACCTTGACCCCTCCCCACCTGCACCCCCTGGGTCTTACCTGGCCTCAGCCATTCTGGGCCAGGCAGGCGGGTGGACACCTGCCCAGCCAGTGCTAGTGGGGGCCACCGGGAGCCTCGGGACCTGGTTGGAAGAAGAGATTTTTAGAGCCGCTGTCAGGAGCCTTGGCACTCAGCTCCCCTAGGATGACAGGCTGGGGGTTTCCACAGCTGGACACAGCCAGAGCTGCTGCAATTTGCCCCAGGGACCCCCAAGCGAGCCCCAAGAAGCACCAGCCACCAGAGACAGCAGCAGTGTGAGGCTGGCTGAGTGAACCGCGTGAGTGAGTTGCTAGGCTTTTGTGCTCGCCGCTCTTTGTATTGGAGGCGTGCACTGTGCGCGCAGCGCCGGGCAGGGCCATGTGAGCGGGGGCCACCGTGGCAGGGACGGGGCGGGCTGGAGCAGCCAGTCCTCCAGCTCCCACCAGCCCCCTCCGTGCCTCTGTGGAGGAGTCACTGCGGGTCCAGCTGGAGACTAAGGTGAAAATGCTCAAGTTCAAGGCCTTTTGCCTGGATTACTGGCAGTTCCTGTGTTTGCAGCCACTGCACGGGGCCTACAGGAGGTAAGTCGACCTCTGGGGAGGACCTTGGTCACTAGGGCAGCAGGGCCTGGAGGGAAAGTTCGTCTTGAGCCTACTTGACCACAGGGCTTCCTCACCTCAGCACAGGGTCCCCGCCACTGGCCTAGGACAGTGGTGGCATTTGCCACTGTTCACTTTGTAACTCAGCTTAAGTATTATTCTCTTCTGCCCTCCAGCCTTGAAACTGGTAGGGTTTCTGCAGAGAAATGGTCACTCTGGACTGCTCTGTGGTCAAGCACTGTGTGTGTTCCTAGGACAGACTTGGTCCTGAGCAGGCACGATCTCACGGGAGAGCAGCCGGGCAGGCCTGGAGGTCCCCAGCCTGGCTCTGCCACGGCACAGCCCTTCCAACCAAGTGAGCCGCTGTGTCTGAGGGCTTGCCCTGCCTCCACCCAAGCACGGGTTTAGGGAGGCATGGCAGGGCAACCCCAGTCTAGAGGTCAGAAGACCGGAGTTCAAGTCCCCTCCCTGGCTATATGACCTTGGGCAGGTCTCTCTCCCTCTCTGAGCCCCCTCTTTGGTGGCTTTGGTGACCTGATGACATGTGGTGGGGGGGTGAGAACTGTGGCCTGAGGTGACGTAGGTTGCAGGCACCCCAAGCCTAAACATTCAGATCTGCGACGGTGTCTTTCAGATGTGTGTGTTCTGTCCAGGCACCTCGGTCAAGAAACCGTGGTGCCAGGGCCAGCAGGAGAGCACAGGGGAGCCATCGCCATGGTCACCTTTCACAGCTTGTGACTAAAGATCTTGTGGAGGGATTTATTCCATCACTCTGAGGGAATTAGTTTTTCCGGAGTCTGCGGCCATTAGCATGCAGCTATTCTGGGAAAGTGCAGGAGCTTTCTTTCTTCTTCCAGTGGGGCTTTCTCTGAAGGGGGCGGGCGCAGAGGGTCTCACGGCAGCGTAGAAAGGAAGTCCCCACTCTTGGGCGGGTGCCAGGGAGAGTGGCCTGTCTGCATCTGATTAGTGCCGGCAGCTTCAGAGCAGGGTGCAGGCACCTGGTTGGCCCTCAGCACCGTGGAGAGAACGGGCCTTTCACACTCCCCCCACCCCGCCCCTGTTGGTTTGCGTGTAGCCTGGGCTGGGCATGTCCTGGCTTCATGGAGGAGGCGACAGCTGAGCTCATGGTGAAGCACCTGAAGGAATTAGCTGAACTGAGTGGAGGAGGACAGGTGTTCCAGGCAGAGGGAAGAGCACAAGGAAGACCCAGAGGCTTTAAAAGGGAAAGGAGGCTCTGTGCCTGTAGCTCAAGCGGCTGAGGCGCCAGCCACATACACCAGAGCTGGCAGGTTCGAATCCAGCCCAGGCCTGCCAAACAATGACAACTATAACCAAAAAGTACCTGGGCATTGTGGTGGGCGCCTGTAGTCCCAGCTACTTGGGAGGCTGAGGCAGGAGAATCACTTAAGCCCAGGAGTTGGAGGTTGCTGTGAGCTGTGACAGCACAGCACTCTACCCAGGGCAACAGCTTGAGGCTCTGTCTCAAAAATAAATAAATAAATAAAAATAAAAGGGAAAGGTGTCTTCAGGCTGTGGTGAGAGCTGGGAGGGGGCTCTAGAGGCTAGAGTCCAGGACTCAGGGCTGGGCTTTGTCCTGCAGTCAGCGGACGGCCCATGAAGGGTCTTGGAGGTAGTGGCAAGCGAGGGTCCCACGCTGAGGTCCTTTGGTCCAAGTGTGAGAGGCCTGGCTCAGACTCCGGGAGAGACCAGTGAGAGCCAGCTGCAGAGGCTCCTCTTCAGGGTGAGTGCTCTTTTCTTCAGGCCCCCACGGTGCTCCCAAGACACGTGGGGTGTAGCCCTTGAGGAGCTCCAGCAAGGGGTAAAGACCCTCTGACACACCGTGAAAGCCAAGGATGGGAGACAAGGAGAGGTGTCATGCAGACAGCAGCCGCCCGAGGGAGGTCCTGCCGGGGAGACCTCGTGCGGCTTCCTGCAGGCGGCGGGATCTGAGCGCCCCGATGCAGAAGTAGGTTTTCCAGACTGGTCGGCGATGTGGGAGGAAAGTAAAGGATGAGCAAATGTGTGGGGTGGGCCTGGCGTGGTTCTGACGTTGTCCCAGGTGAGGCTGGAGCTTCAGGCCCATGACGGGGAAGAGACTGGAGAGAAGAGCGGGGCAATGACAGTGCCAAGGCCGGCTGAGCGCCCGCTGCGAGAAACCCCCTCTGAGCACCTGTGCTGGGCACTAATCCATGAAGTGGGGGGCACGGTTCTCCCGTGTTCCAGGTGACAAAGCCAAGGCACAGGAGGAGTTTGCCCAGAGTCCCATGGCTGATCAGTGGTGGGGATTTAACCAGGTGGTCTGGCTACCAGGCCGCTCCAGCCATCCACCTTGGCAAATATATGCTTGGGGCTGGGGGGCAGTCTGTCAGTCACTGACCGTGAATAATGGTGATGCATCAGCGGGTGCACCAGAACTCAGGCTTTGTGTCAGACCTCACCCTGGCCGTGAGCTTAGAATAGTCCCTTCCTCTCCACACCTCTATAAAACATGGGAGAGGGGAGGCTGAGCCCACTTCTCACGGCCCTCGTGAGATTTACAGGGTAGATGCCAAGAAAACGCAAGATCTGTGACACTTAACGGGAGCTTAGCAAGTGGCAGTGGTTTCCCAGACAGGTCCTCCCCCTGGAAGGCTTTGTGAATGGAGCCACTTGGCTTTTTGCCGGATGCCATATTCCGTTGTTTAAAACAGCGCTCCAAAACTTAAGTGTATGAAAAGGGTGTTTTGCAGACAATGCATAATTAACCACTTCTAAACACAGGGTGTGCCAGGCTCCCTTGAAGCTGTTAATTATTCTTCATTAGTGATCTTAAATTAATGTAAAATAATCTTGGGATTCTGCCAGAGGCCGGGACTGGGGGAGGAGCTGAGCTCTTGTTTCAACTAGGAAGCAAAAGGAAGTGTCCCCAGCACCTCCTCTGGGGACAGCGGCTCTGCAGAGCTCTGGCTGTGGCTCAAAGGCCATGTGGGAGGTGGCGAACCCTCTGCCTGTCCCCAGAGCCTGACAGACCTCAGGGTGCTTTGGTTAAAGAAATAATAGTTGGGCGGCGCCTGTGGCTCAATAGATAGGGCGCCAGCCCCATATACCGAGGGTGATAGGTTCAAATCCAGCACCGGCCAAACTGCAACAGAAAAATAGCTGGGCATTGTGGCAGGCGCCTGTGGTCCCAGCTACTCAGGAGGCTGAGGCAAGAGAATCGCCTAAGCCCAGGACTTGGAGGTTGCTATGAGCTGTGTGATGCCACAAGACTCTGTCTCTACAAAAAAAAAAAAAAAGAAAGAAAGAAAGAAAGAAATAATACTTCGGGTGCAAGGAAAACATGGGGAGTAGTCTACTCACCGGCCAGCCTCAGCAATAAACTGATATGGCAACAGCCCCTGTGGGTCCCCTCAACTCCTGTCCCAGCCGAGCTGACCCTAAACAGAACCCCTTGTTCAGGGTTTGTATTTCCTGTGCACATCTTTATAACTTTTCTATCACTAAAGATTGTTTTAAAACTTCAGGTACATGGCATTATAACCTATAACTTGGTTTTTTTAAAAAAATTAATTGTGGTTAGAAATATGGAACATAAAAATCTACCGTCTTAACTGTTTTCAAGTGTATAGTTCTGTGTTTTTCTTTTGTTTTGTTTTGTTTTTGAGACAGAGTCTCACTGTGTGCCCTGGGTAGAGTGCCATGGTGTCATAGCTCACAGCAACCTCAAACTCCTAGGCTCAACTAATCCTCCTGCCTCAGCCCTCCTAAGTAGCTGGGACTATAGGAGTGCACCATCATATCTGGCTACTTTTCCTATTTTTATTTATTTTATTATATTCTTTTAAGACAGAATCTCACTCTGTTGCCCTGAGTAGAGTCCCATGGCGTCCTCATAGCTCACACCAACCTTAAACTCTTGGACTTTAGCAATCCTCTTGCCTCCAGAGCAGCTAGGACTACGAGCACCTGCTACAATGCCCGGCTAGTTTTTTTCCTGTTTTTAGTAGATACAGGGTCTCTCTCTCTCTCTCAGACTAGTCTCAAACTACTGAGCTCAGGCCATCCACTGCCTCAGCCTCTCAGAGGGCTGGATTTACAGGTGTGAGCCTCGGGGCCCAGCCTCTAGTTCTATGGCATTAAGTGCATTCACAGTATGGTACAGCCAACACCATGGTCTGCCTCCAAAACTTTTTCCCAAACTGAAACTCTGTCTCCATTAAACCACTCCCTGTCTGACCCCACCTGACCCTCTGTCACCCACCATTCCACTTCCTGCCTCCATGAATTTGACTGCTCTCCAGACCTCACGTGCGTGGAACTGTGTAGTTTTTATCCTTTTGTGGCTGGGCTGTTCTGCTTAGCACAATGTCCTGAAGGTTCATGCATGTGGCAGCAGGTATTAGAATTCCCTCCCTTTTTAAGGCTGAGTAATATCCACCTCTGGACAGACTACACTGTGCTTATCCGCGCATCCGTCAGTGGGCACTCGGCTTGTTTTTGCCTCTTGGCTACTGTGAATGAAGTTGCTGTGAACGCAGGTGTGCAGACACCGCCTCTTCAAGATGCAACTTGCTTTTTTATTTAACAGTTTCTTGGTGAGATTCATCCATGCTGCTACCCAGGGCAGCAGAGTAAGATTCTGTCTCAAATTTAAAAAAAAAAAAATACTCTCAAAAAATACCGTATACTTGCTGACACAGCCAGGCATGATGACTTACGCCTATAACTCCAACAATTTGGGAGGCCAATGAGGGAGGATCACATGAGGCCAGGAATTTGAGGAATGTGAGCTCTGATGACAGCACTCTACTTCAGCCTGGGAACAGAGTGAGACTCTGTCTCTAAGAAAACAACCACCAAAAACAAACAAACAAACAAAAAAAATCCCCCCCAAAACCTTCCTAACTCCATGTAACTGTCCCAGTTGCTACGGCAGTGTAACAAATTCCCCCCAAACTTAGTGGTTTAAAACACCAATACTTATTTTTCCCATGGAACTGCGATTTGGACAGAGCCTGTTCTACTCACCTTCAGCAGGAGCTTCAGACAGACCAGGGACTGCTTCCTACCTGCTCACCTACCAACTCACCCCTCTGCCTACCTGCTCACCTACCAACTCACCCCTCTTCCTACCTGCTCACCCACCCACCCAGCACTTCTTCCCTCCCCTTGCAAGTTGCTCTTGGCTGCCCGCTGAGACCTTACTGGGGCTGTCAGGCAGACACCTACATGAGGCCTTTCCGTGTAGCCTGGGCTTCCTCTCAACATGGTGGCTGGATCCCAAGGGCAAGACACCCAAGAGCAAGGGAGCCAAGTAGAAACTGTCACCTCTCATGACCAGGCCTCAGAAGTCACACAGCATCATTTCTGCTGCGTCATGTTCATTGGGACAGTCACAGAGTCCTGCCCAAGCCCATAGCTAAGGACTTAAACTCCACCTCCTGATCAAGAATGGCAAGGTTCCGGGGTCCTGTGAGATAGGAGATGAGTCGTGGCCATTTCTGGAAGTCGAGTCTGCCATAGTGACCATGGCAGTCACTACTCCACTGTGGCCCTCAGTGTCCTGGGGCCAGGAAGGGCACCTCACAGGTGTGAGGCTGCCTGGGACACAGTGGCACTCAATAAATGGCAGGTTTTCTTTTTCTTAATAGCGAAAGTTCAGATAAAGTATAGAGATTGTTCAAGAGAGGAAGCAATCATTTCAGCTTGGAAAGTGAGAAGGATTCCTGGAGGTGTAGAGCAGGGATGGGTGTTGGGAGATGAGAGAATTTGCCAGGTCTGTGTGGGGAAGGTGCATTCTCATCAGAAGAGTGATGAAAAGGACCCGAAGATGGTCCTTTGCAGGGATCCTCAAACTTTTTTAACAGGGGGCTAGTTCACTGTCCCTCAGACCATTGGAGGGCCGGACTGAGGGCCCCAGAATGAGTCAGCTGCTAAGCAGGACAGGCAGTGGTGGCAAAAACACCCAGTGGGCCAGATAAATGTCCTAGGCCAGCTATATGTGGCCCCCGGGCCGTAGTTTGAGGATGCCTGGTCCATTGTATCTGATAGCACTCTCTGTGGTGGAGAGTGGCAGAAAGGACCTCAGGCCTGCTAGATCAAAAAGGGAGTTTACTGAGCCAGTCTTGGAAATTCAGAGGCTCAGGAGCAAGCTGGAGAAGCGAATTAGGGACCAAAGCAGTGAACTGCCTACATTGTGTCCCCCAGTCTCAGGCTCACAGCTGTGACCAAGGCCAACCCAGGGAGCCCTTAGCCATGTGCCACCACTCACGTGGTAAAGTCTCAAGAGAGCTTGATTGGTCGAGCCCAAGCCAAGTCCCGCTCTTTGGCAGTATTGGGACATCAGTGGGAGGGGTGGGAAGTAGGAAGGTGCTTCTGGGGACCCCTTGGTTTCCACTAGGGACAGGAATTTTCACCTCCCAGCACTGCTCTGTGTGGGAGACGCCAGGCCCAGGGCCAGGGAGGATGCCCGGAAAGTGTATGTTCTGGGCAGTGCAGATTGCCCTGTATGGGCTGCAAGCCTGTCTTGGTTCTAGCACTTCTGCTGGACCAGTGAGGCCCAGAAGGGGCGTAGGTGAGAAATGCACCAGGGGGTGGGTCTGACCAAATTGGCAGTAGCCTTGAGAAGCTGCTGAGAGAAGCGTCTTCAGCAGGTTACGTGCCCTGAAGGATAAAGAATCAGACTTCCAGGCTCGGCGCCTGTGGCTCAATCGGCTAAGGCACCAGCCACGTACACCTAAGATGGTGGGTTCGAATCCCCAGTCCGGGCCCGCCAAACAATGATGGCTGCAACCAAAAAATGGCCGGGCGTTGTGGCGGGCGCCTGTGGTCCCAGCTACTTGGGAGGCTGAGGCAGGAGGCTCGCTTGAGCCCAGGAGTTGGAGGTTGCTGTGAGCTGTGATGCCATGGCACTCTACCCAGGGGGATAGCTTGAGGCTCCGTCTCAAAAAAAAAAAAAAAATCAGACTTCCAGAGACAAACTCAGCTGCAGTTTAGAAAGAGGGCCTGATCTCTTTCTTGTGAGCCGAGGCCCACCCAGAGGGCGTTTGAAGCGAGTATTCCAGGTCAGTCTTTCACTGTGGCCTCTGCTCTTCCCTGGCCACCTGAGTCAGCAAGATCCCACTGGTGGTAAGAGGGCGGGGTGGGGGTGGGGGGCAATGGGGGTTAAGTTTACAGAGGTTTGATTCTTGCTGGGCCAATACCTTACTATCTTCTCACTAAAAACACTTTTTGCCTTTGGCAATGGCTGGATTTAGCGCGTGAGACTAATCTACCCCAAGTGACTGTTTGTACCTCAGACATTTCCTGGCAGCCATCAGTGGACAGGTCAGCCTGTGGGGAAAATTGTGCCAACCTGAGGGCTCCACACGCCCCATTGACTCAGAGCGGGCGAGGTGTGAGCCTGAGTGCTTACTCACTGAGCAGGGCCTGTTAGGGACTGAATCATGCCCCCCCCCATTCATAAGTTGTTGTTGTGACCCCATGACCTCAGAATGGGGCTTTGGAACTATGTGTATAGTCTTTAAAGAGGTGACTCAGATATACGGGGGTGCTTAGAGTGGGCTTGGGTCCGATCTAACCAATGTCCTTTTAGAAGAGGAAATTGGGACACAGACAGGCAGGGAAGCTGTGTGGGGTGGCTGGTTTTATGCAACAGCTTGGCTGGGCCACAGGGTGCCCAGATGTTTTGGCAAACACTATTCTGGGTGCGTCTGGGAGGATGTTTGGGGCAAGATGTATACTGGAATTTGTGGACTGATTAAAGCAGATGCCCTGGGCAGCGCCTGTGGCTCAGTGGGTAAGGCGTCGGCCCCATATGCCGAGGGTGGTGGGTTCAAACTCAGCCCCGGGCCAAACTGCAACTAAAAAAATAGCTGGGCATTAGGGTGGGCGCCTGTAGTCCCAGCTACTCGGGAGGCTGAGGCAAGAGGATCAACTAAGCCCAGGAGTTGGAGGTTGCTGTGAGCTGTGATGCCACAGCACTTTACAGAGGGTGATAAAGTAAGACTCTTGTCTCTAAATAAATAAATAAAGCAGATGCCCTTTCTGATGTGGGTGGGCCTCATCCAATCTTTAAGGCTTGAATAGAACAAAAAGGCTGAGTGAGAGGGACGCCTCCGCCTGACTGCCCAGAAGCTGGAATGTCAGTGTCTCCCTGCCTTCAGACTCACTGAAACACGGGCTCCTTTGGGGCCTCAAGTCTGCTGGTGTTTGGGCTGTAACTAAATCAATAGCTCTCCTGGGTCTCTGGCCAAGTGTAGATCTTGGAATTTGTCAGCCTCCATAATCATATGAGCCAATTCCTTATGTTAAAAAAGCATATATAGGCTGGGGGCAGTGGCTCACAGCTGTAATTGTAGCCCTCTGGGAGGCTGAGATGGGTAGATTTTGTTTGAGCTCAGGAGTTGAGACCAGCCTGAGCAGGAGTAGGATCCTGTCTTTACTAAAGAGAACAATTAGCCGGGTGTTTTGGCAGGCACCTATAGTCCCAGCTACTCGCTGGGAGGCTGAGGCAGGAGGATCGCTCACACCCAAGAGTTTGAAGTTGCTGTGAGCTACACTGACACCACGGCACTCTACCCAAGACAACGCAGTGAGACAGTGTCTCAAAAAACAAACAAAAAAATTATATTCTTCTGGTTCTGCATCTTTGGAGACTCTTGACTAACACACCACATGAAGACCCTAAGAGAGAAGGCCATGTACAAGCTGAGGAGAGTGGCCTCAAAAGCAGCCAACCCTGTTGACACCTAGAGCTTGGTGTCCAGCCTCCAGAACTATCGGAGAACCTGTTGCCCAAGTCACCTGGTCTGTAGCACTCCCTCGTGGCAGCCTAGCAAGTCAGATGGAACCTCTCTATCTTCATCTGTGAAGTGGGTACAGGAACCACCCTGAGGCAGCCCAGAGACACGTCTGTGCCCTCAGCCAAGCGCCCGTGCCCGGCGTGTGGTGGTCGGGAGTGGGGTGAGTCTGAGGCCAATAAGGCATTGACCTTGGGCACAGAATGTGTGGAGGCCCAAAAGCAAATGAATGAAACACCTAAGTTTAAACACAGCCTGTTGTTTGTTTCACGGCCCTGGATTATTGTACAGGGTAAACAGCCATTCGGTCACTTCCAAAGGGGCCCTTATGTGCCCTGGAGGGCCAGTTTATAGGGTTGACAATGATGCGTGGACAGATGGGACAAGGTGCGGCCGTATATACTACAGATAATCCTTTGTTTAATTTTAAAGCTGTATTAGCCTTTTCTGGTTGTTTCATGTGTGGAGGTTGGCTGCTCTGGTGAGTGTTCTTAGTGGCACACATTTTTCCTTTTGTATCAGGCTCTGTTATGGCTCCACCTGTGTCCTTGCTGACCCTGAACTGGCCCATCCTCATGTTGCAGGCGACACAGACAGAAGGAAAGTCACAGCAGCTCAGTGTCCCCTGTGCTGTCCACTTCCAAAGGGCCAGCATGAGTGTTCTCCTCGGAAGGCTACCCTGAGAACGCATCCCCCCGCCCCCCGGCAAATATTTGTGTGAGAGGCTTGAGAATCAGGTGTTTCTCCCTAGAGGACTTCATTAGGACAGTTGGCAACTCTGAGTGAGATCTGAGGACGGGACAGCAGTATTGAACCCGTGTCAACACCTTGAATTTGAAAACCGTTCTGTGATCACGTCCAAGAATGTCCTTGTGTTTAGGGAAGATGCCCTCAAGGTGTAGGTGATTGACATGGGGAACTCACGCTCAAATAATTTAAAAAAATAAAACAAAACAGTGTGAAAGGCTCAGTGCCTGTGGCTCAATCGGCTAAGGCGCCAGCCACGTACACCTAAGGTGGCAGGTTCGAATCCCCAAGCCGGCTCCGCCAAACAACAATGATGGCTGCAACCAAAAAATGGCCGGGCGTTGTGGCGGGCGCCTGTGGTCCCAGCTACTTGGGAGGCAGAGGCAGGAGACTCACGAGAACCCAGGAGTTGGAGGTTGCTATGAGCTGTGATGCCATGGCACTCTACCCAGGGGGATAGCTTGAGGCTCCGTTTCAAAAAAAAAGAAAGAAATGCTTTTCACCAAAATAAACATGTGCTACTCATAAAAATACATATTCACAAATCTGTCACATGTATGTATAACAGGAAACACCTAAAGTAATTAGAAGATTAGTTAAGCCAAATGGTTGTACACAGCCTACCACTTGCCAAGAAATTAGCTGTTTCTCTTAAAACACAAAATTGGTCTGGGCGTGGTGGCTCACACCTGTAATCCTAGCACTCTGAGAGGCAGAGGCGGATGGATTGCTTGAGTTCACGAGTTGGAGGTTGATGTGAACTATGACAGCATAGCACTCTACCCAGGGCAACAGTTGGAGACTCTGTCTTCAAAAAGAAAAAAAAAACAAAAACCCACAAAACTAATGTTTAAATTTCTCCAGTCCACAAAATTCTTACTCTCAAAACGGTTTATTGCTATATATACAAACAAATGCACACAAACTACAAAATCTCTTACTTGTAATTATAAGTTTTAAAAAACTTTGGAAAAATAAAGTTTTTTGGTAAACCATTTAGAGACAAAACCTGACCTGAACTGATGTGATGTTATTTATAGTCTAATTTTCCTACTTAATGTGAATATTCTTATGTTTAACTGCAGAAATGTTAATGTGTTTAATTATGGGATGGTTTCTAACACCCAGATTATCTCTAAGTACTACTTTCCACTAAAATAAACTAGGCTCCTTGGAGAAATCATTGATTCTAAGTTCTGCAGAATATCTTTTGCCAGAAAACAAACCATCAAAGACTACTGGGATAATATTAAAAGCCACTTAAAGGGAATAAACATCAGCTGCAACTGACTTAAACCCATCACCTATATAAACAGTTATGAGTTTATAGTTTATATATCTATACATATGTATACTCAAAGAAAACAAAAATAATCAGGTTCTATAATACTAACTCAATCTACATATTGAAAAATAACAACAAAATTAAATATTTAACTTGCTTTCCCAATACAAATTGTATTTCAGGATAACTAAATTGTTGAGAAGGAATAGTTCTTTAGTAAAGAAGAAGTCTAGTTAATATATAGAAGAAATTAAAGAATTGGAACCTTTTACAACCCCTAATGAAATACTGGACCTAGGCACAGTCATCAAGGGGCACTAAAGTCATTAAGTAAAAGATAAAACAGAGACCTTTACAACAGAGGAAACAAGCTGCCACCACTTGAACCCCTTGCTCACCTTAGCACCAATAGGAGTACAACAATAAGACGTGTGCTTCCTGGTGTGGTGTGAAAGAAGTGGAGTAACAACCATGAAGTATTCTTGCCTAAAACCCTAAAAGTGAATCTAATCATATCTCTAGCCTGAACTATTAATTTATAAGATACACAGGAGATAAAGGAAAAAGTTAATTGCTATACCCTGGGGAAGCAATTAGATAAATCCAGAACATGGAACATTTTACAGAAAAATTATCTAGTTTCACCTGGATAATTCACCTAAATTGATGGCATTTAAAAACAGAAAATTAGGGAGACATAAGAGATATAACAACAAAATACAATATATATGGATACTGCTAGATCCTGGTTTGAAAAATAAACTTCTTTTTATTTTTTTGAGACCAAGTTTCACTTTGTCATCCTGGGTAGAGTACAGTGAGTGGTATCACCAAAGGTCACAGCAACCTCAAATTCTTGTGCTTAAGTGATCCTCCTGCCTCAGTCTCCCAAGTAGCTAGGACTACAGATCCCTGCCACCAGGCCTGGCTAACTCTTCTATTTTTAGTAGAGCTGAGATTTCACTATTGCTCAGGCTGGTCTCCAACTCCTGAACTCAAGTGATCCTCCCACCTCAGCCTCCCAGAGTGCTAGGATTACAGGTAGAAGCCACTGCATCAGCCCTACAAAACAAACTTTAAAAGATATTTTTTAGATAATTGAGACAATCTAAAATTTAGATGACATTAAGGAATTTGTTAACTTTTTAAACATAAACATTGCATGGTGATTGTATAAAAAGCAGAAGTATTATCAGAGATGCATATGAAAATTTTTAGTAAAATGATATATCTATGATTTGCTCTACAGTTTTAAGAAATGGAAATCCTAATTAACCTCATTTGATCCTTACACATGGTATACATGTATCGAAATACCACATTGTACCCATAAGTACTCACATTCAGGCTCGGCGCCTGTGGCTCAATCGGCTAAAGTGCCAGCCACATACACCTAAGGTGGCGGGTTCGAATCCCCAGCCCAAGCCCGCCAAACAACAATGATGGCTGCAACCAAAAAATGGCCGGGCGTTGTGGTGGGCACCTGTGGTCCCAGCTACTTGGGAGGCGGAGGCAGGAGACTTGCTTGAGCCCAGGAGTTGGAGATGGAGGTTGCTATGAGCTGTGATACCCTGGCACGCTACCCAGGGGGATAGCCTGAGGCTCTGTCTCAAAAAAAAAAAAAATGACCAAAGTCACAGAGGATTCAAAGCAAGTTCGTCTGACTCCTTCACGTGCTGTTCCTTTGTTGGGGTAAGGAGAGGAACAGTGCAG